>PVJH01006777.1:0-98605 GCA_004026705.1 Nesogale talazaci
CTTATCAATCTTATCTTAGTCCTATCTAAGCTATTCCAATGATACAAAGTGTAGCTTTAGGCCTCTAATTGAATCAAGTTAGAACCAGGTTTCTGTCAGCCATTTTGACCTTCTGCTAGTCATTTTGATGAAACAGCATGATCTCTGAGAAATTCAAGGGACAAATTTGTGCCCTGAGCTCAAAATATACTTTAATCACGTTCATTTTTGCCATTTCATATAGGAATAATCAAAAACAACAACCCAATGATATAATCAAACTTTGATTTTCCGTTTTCTTTCCAGAAAACCCAGTAAACTACATGGCCATATCTGACCTCTGGCTAACCAAAGAAGAAAAACTACCATGAGGCAGGGGTCAGACAAGCTTCCACTCTTTACCGTTATGATTTGTTTCTCTAATACCCCACTTCCAAGGTATCATAATGTGTCAGTCCAGGTAGACTAGGGAAACAAATTCATAGAGACTTAAATGTATGTAAGAGAGAACTTCATATCAAAAAGCAATTGTACATCCCAGTCCAGATCAAATCCATAAGTCCAATATTACCCGATATGTCAACAATAGTCCATTCACTCCTCTTTAGACTCACACAGCTGAGTACAGGAAGATCACAGGCCAGTGGGTAGGAAGCCTGAGGAATCCATTAGTGGTGGAAGCAAGTGGACATTGGTGTGGGTCTCTGTGTGGTTCCCCTAGCTCCGGGGGTCTTGTCAGCATAACTCCATGTGGCTTGTTAACAGGAATGTCTCGCAAGGAGTGAGCCAGTATCTGGCATTCAGTGAGCATTTATCTCCATCCGTGCCTCCCAAATGGATCATCCATATGCGACTTGATTGATAGGCTAGACTCTACCCCTTCTCAAGTTGACAGGAGATTATGTAACTGCCACATAATTGTTTATCCTCCCTCCCAGGAATGTCTGATGGTTCAGATGGTTATGCATTTAGGTATTAAACAAAAGGTTGGTGATTCAAGCCCCTTGGCACCATGGGAGAAATGCCTCAGAAGAAAAGCCTGGCTATCCATTTGCAGAAGATCACAGTCACTGAAAATCATGTGGAGCGCAGTTCTTAGTCTGACACACATGCAGCCACATCCTCACTGCCACACTGGAAGTCCCAGGAAGGCAAGGTCAACAAATGCCTTGTTTCCCACAGGTGAACCTGCTGTAAAATATTAGTTGAATGAATGACCATGTCAAAACTAATATTTATGGCATGCTCAATGCTAAGGACAATGTTAAGTGTATTATAGGTCCTTAATCTCATTCTCTCTCATATCTCAGCCTCAAGAAGTGTTATCCTCCTATTGGCTATGTGGGATCAAACACATCATGCCCAACAGTGGTAACTACTGCAAAGGCAGCAGTGTCTTCCTGATTAAAGAGAAAGAAGTGGGAAGCAAATATTCAGAGGAATCAAGAAAGCCAACTTGAATTTACTTAGTAACTAAGGCAAGAGGCTTAGACTTTGGGGAGGGGCAGCAGAGTATTCCTTCAAAAGGAGAATGACAAGACTTAGTTTCACTTATTTTGAAGTCACCACTAGTTGGGACCTCATGATTAGGAATGTAAAGTCAGCCAAAGAGGAAGACCTGCATGAGAGACATGGGCACAGTTTCTGCAACCATGGGCTCAAATAGACCTACAGCTGTGAGGAGGTACAGTACTGGACAACTCTCGGGTCTGTTATACAGAACATTGCTCTATGAATCTGAGCCCAATGGTGACCAAGAATTAGTAAAGGTAATAAGGGAATAATTGGTATGCCTTATTGATCTGCTTTATCCATCTCAGTGTTCAGTCCTTTTCACTTCACTCCTGCAAACCTTCACTGATTTCAACCAACCTATTTACACAACGAGGATACTCACGGCCTGAACTAGCCCATATGGCCCTTCTCTGTGAAAGGTCTCTTCTCTGAGCAGTTGCAGTTCAGAACACAGGGTCTGCCACTGGAGTGTGGACCCAGTTTCAGTGCCCAGTTGCCAGGCCCCTTGTGCTGGCCATAACCAGTGATCGGTGGCTGGGGAAAGAGTGAGAGAATTTAGATAGATAGGATTGTGGAAAAACTAAGAGAATGACAGGCCTCACAGAGCCTGGAGTGCGTGCCTTCTGCACCCTGAGTGCTCAGGACTTGTGTGTCGAGCTGATGCGGGATATCAGTAGAACCACTGATAGCCAATGTTGCAGGTAAGACCACACCTACCACCCACCCAGACTGGATTAAGACTGCGGCTCTGCCATTTTGGGTTTAGTGCTCTGGGAAAACAGAGTACTTCTGCACGTACTTCTCATAAGGTCCAGGTGACAAGGCTGTCCCCCCCGCCAGGGCTCAAAGAGGAATGTTCCCATTCCCAATGTAGTGTTTGTCCTTGTGACTGGGCCGGGCCGGTGTTTCCATCCTGGTCACCTACAGGGATAGCCCTATGGAGAGGAAATAATTCCTTTCTTTCTGGATTTGTTTCTGGATATTCCTAGAAAAAGATTCTGTTCTCCAGCTTTTTTTTCCAGCCTGCGTTTCCAAGAGGTCTGGGTCTTAGGCAAAGTGTCTGTCTTAATGTTCACTCTGCTCTCAGGCTGAGAATCCTCTGACTTCCCCAGCCCCTCACCATTTCTTGGCCACTTATTCCTTTTTGTTGTGTCTATATCATCCTGCCTTCCGCTCCAAGGATTGCTCCATGTCCTGGTAAACTCAATGGTGGCACCACTTGACAGGAACCTGTAGCTTCCTAAATAACCTCTCTTGGAGACTTGCAGTGGGATTCTATGAATCTTCAACAAGAAGAGCGAGGCCAGCCATAGCTAAATAGCTGTGGATAGAACGACCCTGGTAAACAATCCTCAAAGAGTTACTCTGGCTGATAGCTCTGCCATCACACGGTGCCAGCGACGTAGGTCACATTGCACTCTGTGCGAATGGCAGCTGATATGCCAACACAGGTTAATGTGACCGACTCTCCCTGTTAGGAGAGTCTGCTGCGTAGAATCTTGAGGAAGATCAAGAACCAAGGCTGTTGTTTCTCACTGAAAAATCAGAAGGATAAGGGCAGAGAGCAGGCGAAGTAGGACATCCTTAGCAATGACATTGGTTTGTGATATGATTTATGGAGACGGCACAGGCGACTAACTGCAAGGCTGGTGGTTCAAACCAGCCACTCACTCTGATGGAGAGGATGAAGGCTATCTTCCCACAAAGATTGACAGGCTCAGAAACCCTACCGAGCTATTTGACTCTGTCCGCCTGGGTTGCTCTGGCTTGGAAGTGACTCATTGGCAGGGGTACCTCGGTAAAAGGGCCTCAAAGAAAGCATGAATTAAGTGGGCTGCTCCTTGAGACAATCTCCTTTGATTCTTTATTTCTGAGAACCATTCAACAATTTGTTCATTTATGCAACCCATATTTATTGAGCACCTCTTGTGATCCAGACATTATTATAGTATTGTGGATACAGCTATCAATAATACACCCCAAGGAGTCAGCTTACACACATACACACAGAGAGAGACACACACATATTACATACCATGCAATACATGAAGAGTGAAAAATGAAGGCCAGAGAGCTGAAGTGGTTAATGTCCAGGGGAAAACAGCACTGCTACTCCTCACATGTTCTCTGTAAAAACGATTTCACGTTACCCCTACGTTACAAAAAAGGTACTCTCTCATTACAAAAATGCCTGAGTCACATTGACCTCAGGTAGACAGGAACATTAAACTTACTGAGTCAGAATTTCAAATAAGGAAGTGGTTCTGTTTCTAGCCAGGAAAGGCCCCATAGCCTGAGGTGAGGCATTCGGAAAGATACCCCACCCCACCAGTAAAGGCAGTAGTGGATCCGAGGTAGAATTTGTTCCTTCCATGAGGGGTAGCCAGGCTCCATTCCTATCGAATGCTCCTTCTGTGCAGACACCACCTGTTAGCCCATGGAGGCTTGTTTGCTGCTATTGTGTTTAAGAGGTCTGAGACTTGGACAAAAGGACTGGAGATCTACTTCCCTAAATCAGTCAATGGTCACCCTGCCACAACTGTATGAACTCCTCATGGGAATGTTGCAGGACTGGGCAACCATTTCTTCCCTTTGGGTAGCATGAATCAGAATACTCAAGCATTAGGGATAACTTTATGGCAACTAACAAAATCAACAAACAAAAATACCTGTCTCTACAGAACTTAATTATGCTGCAGTATTAAGATTGTCTGGTCCATGGAGTGTCCAATTTGAGGGCCTGAACTCTTTGTATGCCCACTACCTACTCCTAGTCTGTGGTCTAGTTAATGCCCCTCTGCACAAATACACTACAGGGAAGATGCCTTCATTTTCTAAGCCTTGACATACCAGGAACTAATTAAAGAATCACTTGTGAGTCTCCTGTCCCACCCCACCATCTACCTTTTCGTCATCACCTGTCCAGGTGTCCCTTTATTCCAACTGTAGCACCTATTGGCCTCCTTAACTATTAGGTAACTTTCATTGTGACCTAAAATATTAAGTATAATTTTACATAATGGGCTCTCTTAACTCAGATCAATTATACATACTTTGATAGCACAGAGCATAGTTAAAGATGTATGTCCAAGCAGACAGGTCTGTATCTATCACCAAAATGATTCTTGGGCATAACTGGTGAGGCCTCTCCACAACCCAACTGTCTATATACCACATACATATCCTTCATGCCCCAGCATGGACCACAAATGGTGCCCCAATAGCCCTGGTCATACTAAATATCTCTATATTTAATATTGTGTGTTCTGAGACTCCAATTCTACTCCTTGTTAATTATAAGCATTCATTAAAAGTTCATTAGTTTTAGTTTTAGTTTTAGTTTTGTTGCTTACATGCCAGATACGTGATTGGTAAAACATCACTGTCCTTTGGAGAAAATGAAATCAGAGTGGCCTTCAGAAACACACGGCCGCTGTTGTGTCCATGTATGCCATCTGACAGTCAGGTAATTCTCCTTGGCAGAATAAAGCTCAAACTCTTTTTGAAAACACAAAATCTCAGGTTGGAGCAGTCTCTTCTGGGGCCTGATTTCCATGTCAAATGATTGTACGGGTCTAGGAATGTTGTAGAATCACAGAGCTGGGGAGAAGACTAAGTGACAGAAACAAGAGGCACTGGGGAAATCTAATTTCTGGATGGCAGGCCACTCGCAAGAGGAAGATACAGCAATCGTGAGGAGATAGGCAAGAAGATAGCCAAAAAGAGAGAAAATGAGAGAAAGAAATGCTTTGGCAGGTATGGTCTTCTCTCTGATGACCCTCAGTGTTCACTCTCAGTTCCCTGCGGTCCCCCTGAAACATGACAAAGGGAATCTATTATTTCCCTGCACCAGACCCTTGGAAATCACCGATGGACTTGAAGTACTACTTTCTGAGGTCCATGATTGAATGGGTCACACGAGAACATGATGCTTTGACAATGGCGCATAAGGAGCAGGCTCTCAGGGCTCAGATTGCTCTCTTGTGGCGCTTCATCAGCGAGCGAGCGGAGTGCGCAGCCTGGTGCTCTGACAGGGAGGAGAGGCTGCTGCGGAAAGGGCGCCATCATCACCACGGAGCCTTGATTATTTCCTTACCTCTCCAGATGTGTCGCTCCTCCCATCACTATGGTGATCCTAATCACGCCGTGCTATTTCCATGAACACTTAAGAGTAAAATGCAATTTCTTATAATAAAAGGAAAGTCACACTCTGAGGTTTCTTTCCTCCGATTCATTTATCTCTCCTTCTCCCTACTTCAATAATGTGAACACTCACGCTATTTCCGTTTTGTGGGATGTTTCCCCTGCAGCTTGTGCCACAACCAATATTAAAACACAGATTGGATCTTGTCCAGTTCCAACGAGAGCCTGGAGCAGAACCGAAATCACAAAGCCCGGTCTCGCAGATAACCACCCTGGGAGGAAATGGGCACTAATTCCCTGTCACTTTACTGTGGCTCTGCCTGGTCTCAGGTCACAGAATCACTTCCTTTCAGCCATCTTCCCCATTCTTTCCACTCCTTCTGCCCATTATTCCTGGTGGCCAAGACTGTGAGTCTCTGTTGCCTGTCAAGCAGCTATCAAAGACGTTCCCACAGGGGGGCCGTTTAAGGAAAATGAAAAAGTATTCCTCCAGAGTTCTGTAACTACTTTTGGTTTGGGTTACAGCAATGAACCTGGAGTTTTAAGGCCAGCAGTGTGTCAGGCTTGGTGCTGACCTAAGGCCACCTGTCTAGGTTTCTACCACTGGTCCTTTATAACAGCGTGCTCACCCTTTTGCAAAAAAAAAAAAAGAAAAGAAAACTCAAACAAAGCAAATATGTCTAAAACAATAGGCATGCCATTGAGCCCTGCCCCAAAAGTTCTCGCCACTGGAATGAGGCCTGAAGGTTGTACCTGTACCTCTGTTCTGTATGCCCAGGAGATTCTTTCCATACTGATATGTCAACTTTCCATGCTTCTATGTCAACTCCACTGAGATGATCAAAAAGAAGCCGGGAGGAGCACCCTGGAGAATGACAAAAGTGTCACTGTCCTGTCTAAGCCCCAGTAGGGTAGGTGCTCTTTGGAGACCGTTCCTTTGTGTGACTAGTTTCCATGGTTTACAAGACATCTAGTATTTTGATGTCTAATTCAGTTGCATTTACATTGGGCAACTGAATATTTTCTGTCGTTGTGTTTGAAGCATTCCATTCCGAAAGGCAATTCAGTTTTGTATTTGAGCGGTGCTTTGTGCTTGATATCGTTTGGGTCCATCCTGGAAAGTCTCTCACTTTTTCTACTCTGGCCAAATGGACTGGGCCACTGCACCTTCCTGTATCAGCAAATGCTCCCAGTGTACTTCCTGGATCACCTAAGACCCATCTCGCTCCCTCCTGCCTCATTCGCGCTCCTTCCCTGAAGCACCCAGGCTGGTTCCCTGGCTCTCTTTTTAATTTAGAAATTTTCCTTTTGGCACTTATTCATGCATTGCCTCAGGAAATCTTTTCCATGATTACCCACTATTAGAAGGTTTGTTATAGTTTCAGGTTATGTAAGGATAATTTTGTTCACCCTTTTTCCTCAGCCTGAAGTGCCCTGCTTGTTTCTCTTTTCCAAACTATCTTTATCTTTCTTAAGAAATTCTGGTCAAGAATTCAGCTTTGCTCCAAAACTATTCTACAGTAAACTGTGTCAGCTCTTTTCACCGCCTTCTTAGCCACATCCTTTAGAACCTCCCAGCCAGGGTTGTCCTGGGATGCGACTTCATGTATGTTTTCCCCGTATCCCCTGCTGATCATCAGGGCCTTGGTGGGAAGAACAGGGGTGAATAGCAGAGGAATGTTCTCTTCTTTGGAGCTCCTGGGTGTCATAAGTGGTGGGTATGCTCAGTTGCTAACCAGAAAGATTGGGCTCAATTCTGCTCAGAGCCACTCAAAGGAAAGACCCAGGGATCTATTTTCAAAAATTAATCAGTGAAAATTCTATGGACTGTGCATCAATACTGATAGGCACAGTGACATCACCAGTCAGCATCAAATGGAAGGCAAATGATGGATTTTTTTTGCTGCTATTTTTAATTCTTTTGTTATCTCCTTTTTAGTTCACAGTACGATATTCAATGAATGTTGCTTACTGCTGAGAGGATAAGATCCTGAGTATTGGGGTCGAGCCACCATGAGGTTGTCTCAGCTGTTAACCAGAAAGTTTGGACTCAATTCTGCTCAGAGGCACTCAAAGGAAAGACCCAGGGATCTATTTTCAAAAATTAGCCAGTGAAAATTCTATGGACTGTGCATCAATTCTGATAGGCACAGTGACTTTGGGGATGGGCAGGAAGAAAACTTACCACCAATTCGAAGGTCTTGTTTTCATCTTTGTGAATTGAGATGCTTAGTCAAGCCATTCACCGGAGTTGATTGAATTGCAGGTCATTAATAAACTTCCAAGAATTAATCATGCCAGAGTCAATTTCAATATTAATTATGAAAGGGAAGTAGATTTCTTCCTACTCTCTATGTCTCAGAATACAGCCACAAGGAATTCAAGGTCTTCCTTTGTGAGGGTCAAAGACAATGGGGGGGGGTGTCAGACATTGGCTAAGTGAGTTTGCACAGAGGGCATCAGATGATGTATTGAGGACTGTTTCAGCCATGTCAGCAAATCATACCTGTACAATGGAGAACAGGTATCTTACTCCCATTCTTGTGCCTGGATTTCTCACTTCTTGTC
Organism: Nesogale talazaci; assembly: GCA_004026705.1. Classification (NCBI taxonomy): domain Eukaryota; kingdom Metazoa; phylum Chordata; class Mammalia; order Afrosoricida; family Tenrecidae; genus Nesogale; species Nesogale talazaci. The sequence continues at coordinate 8,206 of PVJH01006777.1, forward strand.
ACAGTTTGGTCAACACTGTCCAGGTTATCTTGTCACCCCTGTTCTAAGATTCCCATCTTCCTTCTACACCAGCACATGCAGTTCCACCTGCCTGATAGGGGAGCTGCTCCTGGTGGAGTACTGGGGCAAGGCATTCCACTTGTCTTCAAAGACCAAAGCAGAAAGCAAGATGTTCTATTTATAATTTGGGGGATTTTCAAAATCATAACTCTTTCATTCTAAAATGCCTTAAGCCTTCAGACACAGCAATCAAATGCAGCAATATCCGGTGTCATTTAAGTACCTGTGTATTTTTAAAAACATTATCAAAGAGCTTAAGTTGCAATGATGTTCATTGAAGGAGTGTGTTGACAATATTTATGACTAAGAGGTGCAAATTTACTTATCAATAGGAAAGCACCAAAGCATTTCATAACCGTGGATTATTTAATGTTCCTAATATCAGAGTCTTCCTTGATGTGATACTATTTTTCTGACATGAGTTTATAGATGTGTTCTAGTGCCTCTGGTACAACCAACAATTTACAAATCAACCAGACATCTACTCTACAGGGTAATTCTGAAGGATTTTTGCCTTTGAAATCCTCCTCAGGAGACTTGAAAATCCAGTTTGTTGCGTCTTTCTTTAAGACTTAAACTAAGATTGAACTGAAACATGCCGAGGTTAATTTACACACCAGCTTCTCCTGCAAAATGCATTGTTACATTCTACCGACACAGTCTAAAATCACCTTAAACTGTCCACAAATATGCCAATGTTTCAAGAAGAGAGAACACCAGTTAGAATCATTGCAACTTTGTCACTGTCCCGTTGGCTCCAAATCAAGGTGACCCCCAAGGACAACAGGACAAAATTTTGCCCTATTGTATGCCATTCATGACCACTGGTCCATTATCAAGTCCATTCTCACAACCACGTTGTATTCTGAGTGTCCCTCAACCTAGGAGGTTTACCTTCCATCATAGAGTAGAGAATATTTTGCAGCGATTCATAGGCCTTTTCATAACTGATCTTTGAAAATATGTCACCAGATCTTTGTTCTTAGTTTGGAAAGCCTCCTGAAATGGGTCTAGCCTGGGTGTTCTTGCTGATACTGATAATACCAGTAGGCATAGCTTCCTTCATCATGTTATCGCCATATGTCTGATTAAAATTAGTGGACACCGCTGAGCCCCAGTGGTTTAGTGGTTGAGTTCGGGACTATGTCTCACTGGGTTGGCAGTTCAAATCCAGCAGGAGCAACGCTGGGCCTCCTACTCCCACCAAAGGGCAGTGATGCCCCCCCCCAAAACAAAACAAAAGCAAAAACAAAAGTTTGAGTAAAAAAACTTAATGTTTAAAAAGAATAAAAATAAAAAAATAAAATTAATGGACACCACTACTAGCTACACAGATTCCTGGCAAGAAACAGATTAGATAGATAGATAGATAGATAGATAGATAGATAGATAGATAGATAGATAGATAGATTTTTTTCTTAGCATTCCCCCATGGTGCTGTGCAGACATTAGATTCTTGGTTGATGTTTGTTGATTGAGTGGCAGCTCTGGAATTTTAAAGAAACCACTAGAGAGATCATGGGAAGAGACAGATGATGAAGTGAATATTACAAGCTGCTTGTCACTTGAATGCAGCACTGTCTAGTGCAGCTAGGGTAGTCACCGAAATTTGATGCACACTTGATTTCATAATTGCAAAGCTGAAAAATCAGAGCCAGAAAGTATAATAACTCAAGTGGTAGCCTGCACAAATTACTGTAACTCATGAAAATGTATAACAAAATACTGAATAGGTAATCCTTCACATTTCAAAGAAAGGCTGTCTGGCCTTCTTTATTCTGTCTTCTCCAAAGCTGCACAGCCTGGCCCTGTACTGGCCAATATGTCACGTAGCTACTGAGCTCTCAAAATGTGCTGAGGTCATTGTACCATCATGGATTTTGAAGACTTGGTAAAAGCAAAAGAATGTAAAATTTCTCAAGGACAATTTCAGAATATTGATGACACATCGAGTGATAAGATAGTGGAATGTTGGGTTAAATAAAATATTTTATTAAATTGATTCACCTGTTTCTTTGTTACTTTTTAAATGACTCCTAGAAAATTTATATTTTACATGTGACTTGTAGCTGTAACACATCTTATAGTGCTCCTGGATCCAGAATGAAAACTAGTGTGCAACTAGCAAGAGAAAGTGACAGATAAGTGGTCCCCACATGAATGAACACAAAGCCATCCTAGAATGTTTAGATGAAACAATACTTGGGAACCAGGGGAGTCTAAAGGATATTTATTAGGAAGATATTTTCTTCCTAACTTTTAGAGTGATTTGAATGCACAAAAATTTCCTAGAAGTGGAAAAACAGTTCCAGAGAATTGTGCCTAGTGAGTCAGACACCCCCCCACACACACACAACAAGGTGAAGCACAAAGGGAATGCAAGAGGGCAGCAAGGGGACAAAGCAACTAAGTCCCCTAGGAAACCCCAAAAGAGACTTTGCACTCAAGGGGCACAACTGGGCACCTCATCAGATTTGATCAGAAAACATTCATAAGGATTAGCAGACAGACCTGGAACTTTTTATAGTCCCTCCCCCCTTTTTGTTCTCCCCCCCCCATGTCTATCTATCTACACTAGGCAGGATAAACAATCCCAAGGAGAAAACAATGGTGTCCAAAGGCACATGGGAGAAGAGCAAGAAGGGGGAGCAGGGAGCCAACAAGGAATGGTGAGATAGAGTGGGATGCCTGGTGAGGTTTGATCAAATGCAATGTAGCCAAGAGGAATGACTGATAGCAAAATGAAGGTCAAACATAGCAGTCACCATTTATTAAATAGTGGGACAGGACTTCTCCTGAGAAACGTTGGAGCTCCTGATTTTCCTCCTTGAAGATGGGGGGTGGGGGCTAGAATTGATGGGAATAGGTTGCAGGATGACATTTTGAGTTTTAGAGATCTTTAGACTCCATCACCAGAAAAGAATGGAGGTTTGGTTGAAGTGAACTAAAAAACTGTGTTAACGTCCAGCTGCCAATTTAGGAGGAGTAGCAACAGCAACCACAAATAACCCCTGAGCTCTGCTCCCTGGGAGCTGGAGAAGCCACATGGGCCTACCCTGATGCAACTAGAGGTCTGGAGCCAGAGAAGCCATGTAGAGACACTTGCCAGTGCTGAGATGCTTACCACGCCACTGGATCCACAAGATTTCCAACCCACTGGTCTGTGATCCTCCTGCATTTGGCATCATTGCATATATTTCATGAGTCTGAAGAGGATTTAATAGGTTGGCATCAGACATATGTGCAAATACTGGACTTACGGACTTGATCTGGAGTGGGCTGGGATGTTTTCTCCATATTCAATTGCTCTTGTATATAAACCTCTTTCTTATATACATATGAGTGTCTATGAATTTGTTTCTCTAGTCTATCCAGTCTAACACAATCCACATATTAATGAATGAGTTATATACTGGCATCATCCCCATTTTTGTTAGATAAGAAGACTCAGGGTTAACAAGCAAAGTTGCCTAAACTGTTTTATTAAGGACACCTCCTAGGAAGAAGGTGAGGTTTCTGACTCAGGTCATCTGAATCCAGGCTCAGCTCTTAACCACTAAGTTCTAAAAGACTTGTCATGCATGACTGTATATTAGCTGAGGAGCCGGGGGTGGGGGGTGGGGGTGGGTGGAGCTACCACAGCAAAAGATAAGGCTGTCTGCTCTTGTAACGATTCGCTGTTGCTCAGGAATCCTAAGGAATAGCGCATTTATTAAAGATGGGAAACCTCACATCCTCACTCGCTCCTCTAGAATCGAGGCTCCTTGAGGACAGGTGGGTGGATTTTGTACCATAAAGTCGCAAAGGGTGGCCGCATGGAAACTGTTGGAGGCATCTATACCAGTGATTCCAGAAGGAGCTGCCCATTGGCAGTTTTGATTATCATCGTGTCCAAGTGCCAATGCAGTCATCATTGGCCACCCTACTGTGGCAGGTTCCCTCTCCAGACATGAGAGAGAGGCTGCTTGCAAAACCTCGAGGGTCGTCTTTGATAAAATCAGAGTCACTTTAAAAGCATTTATTAAGATAAAATGGCACAGCAAGGGACTTTATATAAACACCCCTCAGGCACAAAGTTATCCTTTGCCTATGGTGTATCCGCCCAACTGGCAAGGATCAAATGCTGCGGTTTCAGAGTTAGGTTGAGTTTTTCAGTAGATGTGAGGGAGGAAAGTGTAAGGTTTTGATGGGAGCAGTTGTCTAGAGAGGGGCGTGGGGACCAGGGGAGCATGATCGCTCCTCTTTGCTGTGGCCTCCTCCTCCCCAGACCTGATTGGCTGCAGAGATGCACAAACTTTACTCTTCTCACTAAGCACACAACTCTTTGTCTCTTGCTGAATTGCACACCTGTTCTTCTATTACGAGGTGGGGGGGTGGTGGTGGTAAAAACCCATGAGAAAAGGGATTTAATGAAGTACAATAGGTGGAACTATGTTTTTCTACTTCATAAGAAGGCGATTATGAGACAGAAAAATAGAATCAGCAATTTGCAGCTAAGAGGGATCTCAAGGCCAGTTGGATGTTTTATGGTTTAAACTATAAAGTTTATCCGGAACCCGAAACCTGTCAAAATGTTTTATTATTTACCCAAAGATGAAAAAGGGTGGAGAAACACACACACAGAGAAAGAGAGAGAGAGACAGAGAGACAGAGACAGAGAGACTCAACTACTTTCTCCCAGGTAACACCTGGAATATAGGGGCAAAACAGGTTCGACAACTGTGAAAGCAGCTGAGGGACACTGGTCAGTCATGGTCATTCTCTCATTTTCAAAAGGAAGAACTTGACAATCAGAAGATCCAGGTGACTATCTTAGTTTCCCAATACTGCTGCAACAAAAATACCATGAGTGGGTAAGTGTGTTTTCAAAACAGACATGTACTGTCTCACAGTCCTTCAGGTTAGAAGACCAAATCAGGATGCGGCACACGTTCATTTCTTCTAAGACTCTGAGAGAAAACCTGCTGCACCCCTCTCTTCTAGTCTCTAGCCACCTAGTTGCTGCCATGAAGCTGATTCCAACTCGTAGAGGCCCCTAGGGACAGAGTACAACTGTCCCCTGTAGGTTCTGAGATTGCAATAGAAAGCCTCATCTTTCTCCCGGGGGGTGGGTGGTAGGCTCAAACTGTCCACTCTGGGACTAGTAGCACACAGCGCTATATGAGCAAGGCGCCTAGCAGCTAGGAATTCTGTCTCCATTGTCATATGCCCATTTTCCTCAGTAAGTCTTCCTCTGTCTCTTCTGGTCACGGGGCTAGGGCTATGGTTTTCTTTTTATAACGTTCAGTTCAAAGAAATCTGGATGAGACCCTAACTACTTCAGTATGATTGTGAATCTCCAAATAAGACCAGGGTCACAGCTACCAGAGTGATATATCTTTGGGGGCGGGAGGGGAGGGATAAAGAAATTCCTAAGTGTGACATGCAGAAGGAAACAAACTAATGATGAAACTAGGAAAAGGAAAATGCAAGCATCTATAACTTCCAGAAAAATGTTTTGTTGTTTGTCTGTTTTGATCTCAGAGTTGTAGAGGAAAATAATTCTACTAGCGGACTGGTTCATGTAGATATAATGAGATGTAAGATGTGTACTGTGATCAGTTTGGTGACAGAGTACAATATTTATAAAAAAAATGGAAAGGGCTAAAGTCATTTGAATATGCTGTTTCATTCCTTCTTCCAACCCACCCCTCTAGCCTCAAAATAAAACTTTCTCTGACCATATGGAAATAGCTGTGTGTGGGGATGAGTGGTCTACATGATTTCAAATGGACTGCTCTCTGGTTCTACAAATAGGAAGAATGTTTTCCTCACCTCCACAAGGAATTTCACATTCTGTTCTGATTCTTTCCCATTAACATTGTAAATACTACCCCTCCAAAATTGGAAACATGTGGTGCCACTGTTATTAGTACCTTGTCTTAGATTAATTAATTACCTGAGATTACTCTTTCCTTGCAAAAGGAGCCCTAGTGTCTTTCCGGCTATCTATTGAGCTGCAGTCCACAAGATCAGCAGTTCAAAACCACTGTCTGCACCTCGGGAGAAAGGTGAGGCTTTCTACTCCCCCAGAGTTCCCATCTTGGAAACCCACAAGGGGAGTCCCAGTCTATTCCACGGGATTTCTCTGAATTGAAATTGACTTGAAGGCACTGAGTTTGACGGCTTCTCTCCCCCCAACCCGCTGTAATACCCACAAAGGATGTAGTCGGGAAAATGTTAATAGGATAAGAGCTAGAAAAGCTGACAAAGAGTTCTACAGTGAAATGAGTGAGGAAAAACTCTTGGCAGGAGAAGGGAAGGTAAACCTAAATCTGAATTGTTCAAAAGCTCTCCACCTGATGAAAACCATGCTCTCTCCCTGTGTCTACAAACAAGGGTAGGGAAAATGAAGTGTTGCACGTGATAAGGATGGCATCACTGGGTGGCACAAATGATTAAGCAAAAGTTTGACAATTTGAATTCACCCAAAAGTATGGAAAGAAAGACCTGGTGGTCCACTTGTAAAAGGACAGAGTCTTGTAAACTCAACAGATTGTAGTTCTACTCTACAACACATGGAACTGCCTAAGACAGACACTATTTTAAGTAGGGGAAATTAACCCCCAAACAAGATAAGCATGAATTTACTTCTGCTTATTTACTTGATGATTTCTAGTGAGGAATTTCACCTGGGTGAACTTAAATACAAGTAAGTCAGTGATTGGCTTATGTCCTTGGTAGCCCCTCCCCACCATGGACTGTCAACTTAAGAAGGGATTTTGGCTCTGTAGGAAGGTGCTACTGGAGAGAGAAAGGCAGATACCAATCAGATTTAGAAGCATAATCTTTGGTGGGGTGAAAAATGTGACATTGTTCACTATAGATCAACAAATCGACACAGTCATTTGAGAGCAGTTAATTACTGGAAAACATAGCATTGAAGATAATCTGGTCCAGAATTATCTGTTGGTCCAGAGTTTGGGGTTTAATAACTCAGCTAGCTCACCTCTACAATGCTAGCTAAATCCCTTCCTCTTGGTGGGTCTTACTTGACCCAACTGTGGATGATGATACGGTGTTCTCCAGAGGATTTTACTATATTATTGTACATAACCTGATGAAAGACCCTGTACAAGTTCAAAGTTTCTAGAGCTGTATAATTACTCTTTTAAGCAAAAACACATTCTAGAAGCCCTGAATTAGTGTTCTCTCTGAAAATTATATTTCTTCTCCAACAGGTACTTTCTGAAGAATAGGAAATTGAAAGTTGGCATGCACTCTAGTAGCAAATGTAAAATCTTTAAGGTTCTGATTCAAGTGTTCCGGAAGTAGAAAAAATTGACAGCAAAGCTTCCATCTACAGGCATAGCACTGTCTGATACCAGACAATATTATCAGACTTATATCTTGTGAAAGCTATTCGAAGAGCCTGATGTCCACATGTGCAGTGATAGATATTTTTACAGTAACAAAAAAGAGACACTGCACAGGCTGCTTATGTGCAACTAAACACCCTTTGAGATTTGGTTCCTTGGTTTGAAGGCTGAGGGTTACAGTTTCATGACACACCACAGTCAATTGGCCAAATAGCATGTTCAGTATTTCTAGTCCACTTCATTGTGCTATAGCTTCAATCTTAAAAACTTGCCAGCAACCAGCCATGATGCAACATTTTGTCTCTATTCACCTGGAACAACAGAAGGAAAAGGTATTAACTCTAGTGCAAAAAACGACTCATAGATAGGAGGGGGAAATGGAATGGCTGACAAATTATCTCTGTGAACAATAATTTTCTCATTTTTTATGAAATCAAGTTAACCAGAGGATTATTATAGCCCAGCCACCATAACATTTTGACTGAACAGGTTGATCAATGATTTGTAGAAAAATCCAGATCAAAAAAGAGGGAAATGAAAAATAGACTTTTCTACAGCAGAAGAGAATCCGAGTGTTGTGAAGCCATTGAGGCTGGATGAGCCCCCAAAACTACAACCCTGACATCAACTTTAAATTCTACACCAAAATTATCCCCTAACATCGTATTTCAACTAGATAATGTTGTTGTTGTTGTCATTGTTAGGTGTTCTGACTCATAGAGACTATGGACAACAGAACCAAATGCTGCTTAATGTGTTGGCCATCATCACAATAGTTATTCTCTCTGCGGCCTCTGTCGCACCCTCTACATCAACCCATCTTGTTGAAGGTATTCCTCTCTCTTGTTGACCCTCCACTTGACCAAGCATGATGTTCTTTTCCAGGGACCTGTCTCTCCTGATAATATATCCAAAGTATGAGCTGAATGTCCACCATCCTTTCTTCTAAGGAGTTTGTTCTTATTCCACCACCTGTCTGTCAGTTTACCCAAACTCTGTTGACATGCATGTTGCTATGATGTGGAAAATTGTGTCTCTAGCATTTCAAATACCAGCAGGATTACCTAATGTGAACAGATTTGAGTAGGACTTCTAGAATAAGAGCAAACTACTGAGAAGTAATAGGAACTAAATAATGGTTCAACTTAATTGGATAAGAATGTCTTCCATGAGCATTGTGATTCTTAAAGAGTTATCTACATAGGATCAAATTGGCAATGGCAACTCAACCATATTGCTTATCAGCATATAGTCATTTTGTATTGATTGGAGAGGAAGAATTTAGAAGAGAACCTTAAGAATGGTTGGCCAACTGAAAAATGAAATCACTTTCACCGAATTGTTCATGGAGGAACTGCTGAATTGGTATATGTTCTGCTCTATATGTTTTCAATAATAAAAATCAAACACATTATTTTTTAAAATTCAAGGTATGAGCAAAACGGATAGCGTGAAAGAAAATAATAAATTAATATTATGTTTGAAACTTTGGTTATAGCAAATAATGAAAAAAATATAACAACAGTGAAAAAGAGCATGATGCCCAAAAGTTAAAAAAAAAAAAAAGAGGCCTAATCCAAGCTCACATTGTGACCCAAAGTCTTCTCTGGGTGAATCCTGATTTGTGATTCTAAAGTGGTCATGATCAGTGGGTACAGTGTTTGTCTGATCTATGCCCAACAGCAAGTTAATTCGGCAGAGTGACAAAGGAAAAAAAAAACTTTGCTCAAAATTAAAGAACCTACAAGGGATAGTTTCAAGCATCTCTACAATTTTACTGGTAGACACAGAGCTACCAAGAACCTAGAGGGAAGCCACCTTATCCATGAAACTAAGTATATAATTGCCCAACTTAACATTAACTTTCTTCTTTTATGCTAGCAATTGTAAGTGGGGCTAAAATGTAGACTACATCTTTGCTCATACTCAGAGTGTAGAAGAGTGGGAAAATGAATAAATGAACAGAACAGAGTTAATTAACCAGGGCAAGGAAGTGTAACGATTCCCTACTATCCAAATAGTTGGACCCTACATCAGTGTATTTCAATTCATGACGATCCCTTTGTGGAAAAGTGAACTTGCTCCACAGAATTTTCAGTGATTGATGTCTTGGAAATGAGGACTTTTCTTCTAAGGTATTTACAGATGGATTTGAACCTCTAATCTTTTCATTAGGAATCAAACATACTCACCATGTGCATTAGCCTAGGACCCTGGAGCCGGTTGACTCTGTTTATATTCTTTAATGCTCTAATTCCTGTTTTTTGATGAGATAAATTAACTCACCACCACATTTCCTTTGCGCATCTTAGGGGGAGAGAGGGAAGGACACAAGACTAGTAATGAAGAAGGTGGTACAAAGTCACAGTAAAGGAAGGTAGAGTGAAAGATAACATGCTAACATCATGGAATATTTCTGGAATCCTGAAGCTCATTGGTTTGTCTTGTCTTTGAATTATGCATGTAAAAGCTGGACAATGAAAAACAAAAACATACAAACTCACTGCTATTGACTCCATTCTGACTGATAGCAACCTGAGAGGACTAAGTAGAATTGCTGAGAGTTTATAAGGCTATAACTCTTTTTCTTTTCTTTTTTTCTGTTTATCATGATATTGTGTATTTACGTAGTGTGAGGATTTTTTTTCACAACAGTTTTATTGGCAAGCAATTTATATTTCATATCATTCAATAGCTCAATCATTCAATCATATCAAGGCAAATTGCAATCAACCCCACATCAATTTTTAAGCATACCTCCCTATCCCTCATGGTGAGTCACCTTTAAGATGAGTTATACAATCATAATCCGTTCTAGGACTCCCTCCCTCTTCCAGTCTTCATCATTTACTCCCTCAATCTCCTCTTTCCTCCCTATCATCCACCCCAACCCGGTACTCCCTACATCCCCTTGTATCAGCTTTACCATTTTGGATCCACTCCTTCTGTGCTTCATAACTGGGAGATCTAACAGAAAACAAAATCAAGCTAAGGTGGCAAGGGTAGGGGACGGGTTGGAGGAACCGATACCAGGGGTTCGGGGGAAAGGGCGGATGTTTGGAGAATGATGACGGCAGTAGACGTGCAAGGGTGCTTGCCACAGTATGTTTATTTATGTGTTAGAAAAACGATATATGAGCCCCTAATAAAATGATTTTTAATTAGAAAAACATAATAGTATGCAGACAAAAGTACAAATCATGCATAAGAAGGAAAGGACCCCAACAACATTCAAAAAGTCAGGGAAGAAATTTTTGTCCCCGAACCAGTAAGAGATCCTTATACCCAGAACAAGTTCAGATAGAGTCTATAGGGTGGTCAACTGGCCAAGTGTCGAACCAGCATAATCGAGATGACAATGCTCTCTGCCTGATAGGGAGGTTATTGAAAACTCTTGCCAGGGCTACAGAGGATCTGCCAGTAGTTCAGTTTGACCAGATACTCAGCAGGTGGGTTTTGGGTTCCCATGGTCCTCCATATCCCTCCACAAATTGGGTGTTCATAATTTTTGCTCTGATGCTTTTCTCCTCACCACATTTGAGTTTTGTGCTTGACATCTTTGTCAAGCTGGTGTGCTTTTTCCCTGTGGACTTACTTGAGTTCTAAGATGGTAGTGTGTTTCAATATATACCTTTAAAACACCAAACATTATTCTGACTGATAGCCAGGCACTTTCTTCACCACACTTTGCTGCAGCACCCTTATCATCAGTGATCATTTCATGAAGGTATCATGCAGGAAAGCTGTAATTCTTTTTTTATTTTCCTTCATGTGTTTCATTTATTTATTTTTTTTAATGATTTTATTGAACTGAGACCCAGTGGCGTAAGTGTTTGAGTGCAAGACTGCAGCTCGTGGGCTTGGCGCTTCAAATCCAGCGGCAGCTCTCAGGAGCACCTATCTGTACCAGTGCACCTCCTTTGGTCCCGCCGATTTGTAAGGTAGAATTGGGATCATGATAGTGGATGGGGATAGAGAGAAAGGATTGAAGAACTAGAGAAACATTGTTTGTCTCAAGGGCTGCAACTGTTGCTCAGAACAGAAAGCCTAGTCTCTCTCCTGGAGAATGACTAGAGGTTTCAAACTACTGACCATGGGGTAAGCAATCCAACACATGGTCCACAAGGCCACCTAGGTTCCTGGTAAATAGGAAGATGGGAAACCTTTTGATGGATTGAACTAGGGTGCTGAAGAGGAATATAAAAAATGCCATGGGCTGCCTGAAGAACAGGCAAATCGGTCTTTTAAGAAGTAAAGCTTGTATCATCCTTAGAACTGAGAATGGGGGGACTTCATCTCAAATATGTTGGATACATTATCAGGAGAGACCAGTGTGTTGGTAAAGAAGAAGGTGATGCAGTGGCTGAATCCATGGGCTCAAACATAACAGTAAGCCAAGAGGAGGTACAGGCCAGTCAGGGTTTCATTCTATCGTCCATAGGGTTCTTATAAATCGGAATGGCCTGGACAGCACCTAACAAAAGCTTGGCAGTTCAAGTTTGCCAGAGCTGCATTTGAGAAAGGCTGAATGAACTACTTCCAGAAAAGCAGGCATTGAAAACAGAACTGAGCACAACTACACTCTGCTATGCATGGGCTTATCATGAGTTGGGATCAACGCAATGGTGACTTGCTTTTAGAAAGAAACGCCATTTGAAGTGGCTTTTGAGGAATAGATTGGAGCTTTCCTTAGCATATGTGCTGCTGAAGCGAGCGTAAGATTGGAGCTGTCTTAATGAGTATGTGAAAATGGAATGAATGCCAGGTATAAACACCCTATTAATAATTATCTACCATGTGCTCCAAATTATTCAGCATGATAGCGAACACAAAAATATTTAGTAGACACGTTTCCGTCTATGAACTGATAGTCTAAAAGGGGGGATGACAAATCTTTGGGATTTTAGAACTGGGAAATGCGTTGTGAGATCAAAAGGAAAGACGAGTGGAGCCAGTTTACAAGCTGATACATGATACCTATCCCATGAATTATATAGCTATTAAAGAGGCGATTGGGATAGAGACAAAGACTGAGTTGTGAAAGAACAACTTCTTGGAGGCAGGAGTGACTGGATCTGAAAGGACGGGTAGGGACACAGACGGTCCAGAGACCCAGATGCATTTCCCTGCAAAGACATGTCACACCTAGCCTCCACCCGTTCCGTCAGTGGAGGCTTGCAGATTGCTATCATGCAAGACAGATCTCAGCGAAGCTACCAGACCAAGACCGGCTAAGAAGAAAGGTCTACCAATCAAGCGACTACCAAAACGAAGTTAATGAAAGTAAATCCTTTACTGATTACTCTAGGGATGATGTGGGTTTGCGTAGGACAGCAACGAGCCCATCACCAGAAGACAGGAAAGTCACAGACTGTGGCCACGTGGGTAATGTTAGAGACCAGGTGATGCTGGAAGGATGGAGCCATTTGGAGCTTTGATGATTCTACAGTTCAAGGGCTGCTATTCCAATATCTTTGGTTAGCCCTCCTCATGTCAATTTCGTTCTGTCATGCGTGGGGCCATCGTTAGTTGCTGGCCACTCCGGTGGCAGTCAACTGCAACCACAAGGGATGAGGAAGATTTTGCCCAAGAGAATTGATAGAGGCCACTCGAGATAGAAGCAAGTCCTCCCTCCATGTCTGGAAATAAGTGTGTGAGCGATTTGTTGGGATGACAGCAAATTGACCATTTGTGTATGTAAGAGAAAGTAAATAAAGATAAAAACTCCAGTGGCATCAACCTCAAGACCTTGAGACAGACTTAACCCTGTAACGTCATGGACTGAGACACTGAACATCCATTTGCTCCAGAATGAGTAGGCACAATACAGAACTCAGAGCTCACCTAGTTTGTAATAGTTTCTGCTTTCTTTTCAATTGAGGTTTTTATTTATTTTTACTTTGCTATGATTCTTAGTTTTTTCAGGTTTTATTTGTTTTGTTTTTTAATGTCGTATTGCATGTGAAACCCAGGATAGGTATGTATGTCTGTAGAGACAGTGAGTGAATTAATGGTCACTCAGAAGTATGAGGTTGGGGGGACATGAAGAACTATCTGATGAATATAAGAATGAATAAAATGTTTTAAATTTTATGGTGGTGATGATTGTACAACTATTGATGTTATTGAATTCCTGGATTGCATTGTATGGTGATAAAATTGTTTTTTATAAAAGAGTTACAGTCTCAGACATCCACAGGGGTAGTTCTACCCTGCCTTACAGTGTTTATAGAAGTCAAAATCAGTTTGATGGCTGGGAGCAGGAACTCTTGTGAGAAAGAGAATCAGATGAGTGCACGCTCACTTGACCACGTGACACTGATAGATGGATGATGTACTGTAGCCACGAGCCTTGAGTTCGGGGAGGGTAGCATGATGCCTGTGAAGCACAGTAAATCAAAGTGGAATTTCAAAAAAGGCAGAACTCAGTCTCAGGTTTGTGTATGAGTCCGGATAGAATGCAGAAGCAAATTCATGGAGACATTCGTATGTATATATGAAAGAGGCATATATACAAAAGGAAATAAACATTGAGAAACATCCCAGCCCAGTCCAGATGAAGTCCATAAGTTCAATATTAGTCCAAATGTCTGACAGCATTCTGTAAGTCCTCTTCAGACTCACAAGACACATGCAATGAAGCTGGATCTAGAAGATCACAGGTCAGTGGGTAGAAAGTCTTTGGATCTAGTGGTGGTATAATGATCTCGGTGCTGGCAGGGGTCTTCATGTGGCTATTCCAATCCCCAGGGCTGCATCAGGGTATGTCCATGTGGCTTCTCCTTAGAGATATCTCGCAGGAAGTGAACAGAGAGAGTGTGTTCTAAACTCCAAGAAGGAAGTACCAGATTTCACATAATTCTCAGGAGGTCATGCCCACACGCAGTTTTATTGGCTATCTCCAGATTGACAGGCTAGAACCTACCACTATACTCTTAATCCTTACATTAACACCAGAGCAGGTGACTACCACAGTTCATAAACCCCAATTCAGTGCTCTTCTATTATTATTCTATTTCCTATGTATCAGAATGCATGTTAACTCTCATATGATGTATATAATGATAAAAATAGCAGGAGCACTTATGAATAGTAACATGCATGGCCTAGCACTATTAGAAGCATTTTCACATATGACTTCATTTTTTTCTGTCTAATGCACCCACATAAATAATGCTTACATATATTTAATATTCATAGAATGCATAAAGACTATGTCTAAGGATGTTGTGCCATTAGCCAAGAATGCTCTAATAATGCTTATTATATTTGTAAAAATATGAAGACTAATTTTATGAGACAGGTACTAGTAGCTATCCCTGTTTTACAAATGGCAAAACTGAGACAAAGAGGTTAACAGTTCTCTCATGATCACTCATGCAAAAGTGATTGGGCCAGGATTCAAACCCAGTTTATCCTCGTCATATGATACAATATTATGTGTCCTTAGCCTTATATTATAATATAGAACATACTTTGCATGTATTATTGATGATCTCCATCTCAACCCTATGTATGGAAAGGTAAATTATTGGCCAAGACAACACAAGTGTCAATGATACGTTTCCAGGACTTTTCCCCAGCTCTCTCGACCCTATTTAGCTTCCTGCCTAAACTCTGTGGGAACCACTGAAAATGTGCAGCAAGGGGGTAAGCAGTTCAAAGTCACCCATTAAAATCCTCTTCTCGCTGTATGGGGCTGGTTGCATCTCCCAATTTATGATAAATAACAGGCCACTAGGAAAACCACTAGCACTCCCTTTAGCCTCATAGTCCTTAGGATGTATTTAGGATCAGATGTAATAACCCTGCAATAAGCCTTTGATAATTGTTATTGTCAATAATAAAATTATGAAAAATAGAAATAGCTGTAATGATATGCTCCCAAATGTTAATCATGTTTTTCTTACTATAGTTCCTTTAAGCTGAGGATATTAATTAATTAATTAATTAACAGCTATTAATTATACCCTGGGAAGTAAAGTTTATAATGTCAATTTTATGAAGGGGTAAATTGAGGTCCAATGAGGATGCATGCATTCTGATGGCTCACTGAGAAACAAAAATCAAATGAAGAGGTAGTATTTTTTCCAAATACTGTATTCCCTTCCAAAGTCATCTGCCCAACACAATTAAATTAAGTTCCTTTTGAGTTTATACTTTTACGAAGTTATGTGAATTATCTAAAAGAAGCATGCATATTTATAGTAGGTGGTGGGTTACTAGCTACAAGGTGGGTGGTTGAAGCCCCCCAGTTTGAAGCCCCTCAAGAGAAAGATGAGGCCATCTGCTCTTGTAAAGATTTATGGTCTCAGAAACCCTATGTAGAATTGTTATATATAAGAATGGAATCAATAGGACTAGGTCGTCTTCTGATTTGGGGCCATCTCTTTGTGTGAGGGGTAGAGGACATATACTCTGATACATTGGAAAGGAAGGTATTATATTAAATATATTATCCAAAGGCCAGTGAATACAGATCCAAAGTACAAAGACACACAGAGATGGTTTCAGAAGTGAGAATGTGAGGGGATGCAAGCACAGAAGGGAGAGAGCTTTACAGGTATACAAACAAGCAAAGAAATAAAATCCAACAGAATATACCCACCTATGTGGGAAGTAGCATCTGTGAGCAGTGCATATCGTTCACTTGGCTGCTAACTAAGGGGTTGGAGGCTTAAGTCTACCCAGTGGGGCCTGAGAAGAGAAATCAGATACTGGAAACGTGGTGGAAAACAGTTCTACCTTGACATATCACCATGAGTCAGTTACCCTAAACTCCAACTGGTTTTACTAGAAATACGTGAAGGAGATCGAGAAAACAGAGCTTACTTAAGTCAACCGCAAGTGACATATTCTGAGAAGTGATACCAGGCTTAATTTATCAAGTTTATGACTTTGAGTTGAGAAGCCTAAATTTGACCCAGTAGGAAGCAACCATGAGGGTTTGGGGAATGTTCTGGGGTGAGCTTCAAGGAGTGAACACATAGCAAGGTGAATGCACGTGGGTCAGCGGGTCTCCTCCCAGTGAAAGTAAAAGAAGGTCTTTCGTCTGAAGAATTCAGAAACCCAGTTTATAAGAACACCGATCAGAAATCTGGCTGCATATATCCCCCCACACCGGAAATTCTAAACAATTTCTCCATTGATTAAGAAACTCCTCCTGGGGAGTGGTGGTGTTTGGAGGGGTCGGGGGGAGGGAGGGGCTTCTAAGCAACTACTGGGTTCACTGTTGAGTTTTAGTCATACAGATATAAGTACAATTTTATTACTTATTCTTTTGCAAGCATTTTCCTTACATGGAAATTCATTTGGAAATTCATTTCCTTACATGGAAATCCCAAATTCTGGGATTGGTTTATGAATCAACTAGATTTAATAGTGTATGCTCCTTTGAAAGTCTGCTCATTATGGTTCAGAATCATTTGCGCTCTCTAGGTCTCTAACCCCTTCATTTATAGAGTAGATTGCAAACAAATGGTGATAGTGCATTGATCATGAGACTGAAGAAAGAGAGCTTGCACTTCTTCAATTGCATGTGACCACTTGGAGTTTTTTCTTTGTGTTTGAAATTTACGATGCAGCTGGTTACAAACGGAGAAATACTTATTTTTGTTTGGCAAGTACAAATAGCCCATGGACTGGAGGCATAATGTGTGAAATGCAACTTTATTCTTCATAAAAAGGCTATTTTGAAGATTAGGAACAAAGGAAATAAACGATATTATCGATTATTACATTATTATTTTTGAGGATGGGAACTGGGATGGTTCAGTGGTGAAATTCTCACATCGACGGGACCCAGTTCCTTTACCAGATGACAAATCTACACAGTGAATGTGGCCGGCACACATCCATCAGAGCTGCTTCCACATGCTTCAACAGCTTGTTGAAACATTTCAGTTGGTATCCCGTCCATCCCGCAGGTCTTGTGTCTGGCGAATGCTTTCAGTGCAGTTTGGACTCCTTCCTTCTGTACAACGGACCCTTGCTCACACACTATCTCCTGAAATGGTGGGATGTCTGCTAGTTCTTTCTGGCATAGTAACTCTGTGGACGCTTAGGTTCTTTTGGAGGCTTCTGTTTTATTATGCTGCCTGAATGGGTTTCAGAAAAGTGTGTCCAGGCTACGACAGACTGGGGAGAAACATCTAGCAGTCATTCTAAAGATCAGTCAGTGACCTGTCCTAACCTGTGAAGTCGCTTGGTAGCTAAATTACCTATTGGCTCAACAAATCCAACTATCCCTGGTAGATCGTGTGCTCCTTTTAAAAATCACCGACACGTGATTATGCAATCAGCCATTTGTTTAAAATGAAAGCGAGACGATAAAGGAGCAGGGGAACCAGATTCATGGAAATGGAACACCAAAGATGGAGATAGTACGAAGGCTCACGCAGGGGGAAGAATCTAGCCAATGTTGGTGAACGACTCGTGCAGACATTGCTGAATGGAATACTAAACTGCTGTATAAAGCCATCAATGGAAACACAACAAAATATTACAAGCAAACCCTATGGGTCACAGTGGTCAGAACGAGAAACGTTCACTGTTGTCATTTCTTTCATGATGCATGGAGTCAAGGGTAAGCCAGAAAATGAATCAGCTACACCCATCAACGGTATTTCTGAACACAGTTTGTCATTAGATGAGAGAGGCACTGAGAAATGACCCACTTTGGGTGTCAAAAGGCACTAGTTTTGCCACTGGCAGGGCTGAAAGTGGACAAGGAGGGGGTAGAATGGGGTGAGACCATTGTAGCTTAAAATCAGAAGTGAGTGAGGTGATAAAGCCCAGTTCAAGGTGACAGGGAAGGAAAGGCAACCCAAGTTACTCTCCTGATGGAAGTATACCAACAGCACCAGGAGAGGAAACGATTGTTCCTCACATTTGGACATACATTATAATCAGTATTCAAGTGTGCTCTGGGTCTGTGGTTTTTGCTCCTTTCATGACTCTCTCTTCCAAAATGAAAGCTCCCAAGAAAAACTTCACCATCAATTTTCCTTCTATTTCTCTCTCCGCAATGCATGAACCAGTGTCAGATATAATTAACTGATTTATATAATTATAATTAACTAGAAGATTCTTTAATGTGTTGCCTCAGATGATTCTTTTCAAACAGTGGTTAGTGTTTCCCAAGCTCTTTGTTTCTCCTCAGAGCGAGCCTTCTTACTTCAAAGGCCAGGGTTCAATGAAACTAATTTCACTAAACCTCTCCTCAAGTATTTCAGACCCTTCCACAAGCCTTGCACTCCACACATTCAGGGAATGTGAAAGAGATATGTGGCATTGCACCCGCCATGAGGAATCTCAAGGTTGGTTGTGAGATGAAGTTGCAGACATAAAATATCCCAAGCAATACAAAGTATATTTGACTTGAGTGTGAAAAAATGCTTTTCGTCTTTCAGTTCTTTAGAATGTCAGGGAGGGCTTCATGAAAACAGTGAGTTCAGACTGGGTCTTAAAAAGAGATTGGATTGGGAAAGGAGCAAAGACCAGTCAGAGAACTAGGATGAGCAGTCCATGGGGGAAGAAGAATGCCATCATAAAAATAGCAGCTGGTTTGTTGTGGCTGTGTGTTGCTGTCAGGTCCATTCCAACTCCTGAGGATGCATGGGTGCAGAATGGAACTACACTACAGAATGTGCAAGGCTGTCATCATCCCAAAGGAGATCACAGACCCGTTTTCTGATGTGTCTCTTGGTGGATTCAAACTACCGACCTTTTGGTTAGTTGAGCAGGTTGGCACCACCCTACTGCCTTTAAATGTGGTATAAGCCAGTTTTTGTAAATAACAATTCATTGAACTTACCCTATACCTTCTGTGCCCTTACTAAAGATGCCCAGGCAGACCTGAATGTTTTAAGAAGTCCAGGAAATGAAGGAGATTGGAAGGGAGGATGTGAAATGTTTCTTGGAACTTGATGATGTAAGCCCCTACTTCTAGTTACGTGACATTCAGAGGAGTAACGATGACTACTCTTACTCTATGATTTGTTCAGTCAAAACTGAGAGTACGTATGGAGAGATACACTCAGGGAATGTAGAGTGATCAGTTGAGCATTAAAAACAGGTTTGAGAGCCAGATGTAGGGTAGGAGCATTCCCTTGAAGAGTTTATGAGCTGAGTCCTATAAATGGAGGCTCCATTCTAAGAAAAGAAAGTAGTTTGTAGTGAATCAGGGTTTGCTCTTAGCAAACACAGGCACCCATTGTTTGAGCCAACACTGAACTAGAAATGCACAGCTTGGGTGTCTCCTTTCCTTAGATTATACCCTCTTTCTTTCAACAACTGCCCTCTCTTCTTTCAGGGACCCTCCCACATCCAGGCCACAATCTAGCCCGGTTCACCTCTGCTTTCAACTCACCCCAACAAACATGTAGGGACCCAAATATCAGCAGAACCCGAGGGACATTTTACATGTTAAAAAGGAATTATGGGTGATCAGACCGTGTCCAAGGTCAAAAAGAAAGGTGAGGTGAGAACTGGCATGTCAGGGAATTTGGGAAGGGGCTTTCCTAGTGCCTAGTTAAGTCACATACACATGCACATAGGTGTGTGTACACTCACATTCACACACACATGCATACACACAGGTCATACATACATTTGCTCTCATTTTCAAAGTGAGTTTGCATGCTCAGGGACACAAGCATACTCTTCAGTACCCACATATATGTACAAACTCAGACACTCGTGTTCCCACTTGTGAAAACACACACACACACACACACACACACATACCCACACACTCTTACAAAAGCGCCTTGTCTCAGAGAGTCTTTAATGAATGGCCTATCCCCACACTGGAAAGGCAGCTTCTGACTCTCACACCTGGAAGAAAGAGCATAACCTCCGTGAGAGAATGTCTGTCAGATCCCAGACAACAGGGAGGCTTTGCCAGCAGTCCCCTACATCTGGGTTCTCCCCGGGGCTCTCCGTCTTTATGAACAGCCTGGCCAAAGGCAGAATGGGGCAGCCAGCTGGTCCGTTCAGCTGGCTTGCCGATAGCATCTAGAAGACTTGTTTTTCCAACTGGTTTTTCCCTTTTAATAAGTGGTTGCTACAGATAATCAACAGGAGCTTAATGACATTGAAGGTAAATTTCAAAGCCAAATGTCATGTTGTTGTTGTGGGTTATTTTCAAATAATCAAAACAGCCCAAATCATGGTAATCCCATTCTTCTCTGGCGATCAGAGTGAAGAAAAACTCAGCAACCAGAAAGGCAATCAGGGGAACACTCAGTAAGGAGAACCATGTCCCTCACTGTGTGGCTGCAAAACTATCAGAGTGATGGTGAAAGAAGAAGAGGGATAGGAGCGGTGGCCCTTTTCATCATTGGTAATGATGCCAGTGAGCTTTGTGCACCAGACTGCAGAGTTTGCCTTCTCCTACAGAAATGATCCTTGAGAATGTTCCTTTCCAAATGAGTTCCACAGCTACTTTCCAAAGTGGAAAAGGATGAATACTTCCTGTGAACCCGCTGCTATGCCAGACCCTCTGATCAATGACTCTGGCTTGAAAGGTAGTTCTCTGAAGACCAGAACCAGGTTGCTGCCCATCTTCCAGGACACTATCATATGCTTTGGGTGTGACTAGATAACCTGGAGCACCATGAGTCATAAAGATGGAGAAAAGTTACCAGATGCCCCTCTCAGATATTATCAGACTCTCCACCCCTCCCCTCTCTTTTAAGCACCCAATAAATATGTACTAAATGGATGGATGATTACATGGACAGATGTGCTAACTGATTCTTAGTCATTCTAGGTCAGGCATAGAAACAGAAGCCTCATCACAGTGGACACTACGTTCGGTAGAGTGTCCAAAGGAGGGCTCCAATCCAGGATCTGGGCTTGGGCAGAATGACACTGTGGTCTGATGTTTCTCTCCAGACCGTCTCAGCCTCTCTCCTTTCCTTGCCTCCTGCTACAGAGCTCAGAGGTGGTTTGAGGATTGGAGAGTGCTATCCACCAGCAAAGAAGAAAGGTTAGACATGATCCATCAAAGATCCTTGATATTGCAGTTGACTTGCCACTTAGAGCTCATAGTTTTCAACACACCAGCTAGTCCATCAAAGAAAGATGTGGCCCCATGCTTCCGTAAACATGTATTGCCTTAGCAAGCCCATGGGACCAGTTCTTCTTTGATGTATCGGGTCATGTTGAGTTGGAATCTTCTTGATGGCAGTGAGTTTGGGATGTTGGATGGAGCAGCAGCTAGAACCCAGGGCATAAAAATCAGGACAGGCACCTGATAAGAGTTCCTCTTTTGTCATCAGAAGGGATCCTCTGGATGTCAGCTCTACAGATGAAAGCAATCTCAAAGTCACAGATTCTTGTTCTAGAACTGGAAAGCCTGTGTGACTAGACCTGGCTGGCAAAGTGCCAATACAAAGAAATACAGAAATATTTAGTAAATAACGTAACAATATTAGCTACAATTGCTCTTTTTTTTGTGAAACCCCATTTTTTAAATTTTAATGTCATTCCTAAGTCTTTCCTGATGATAACTCAGGGCTCCTGAAGTAGACAGCTCCTCAGCACAATGGACCCCTGGATTTCATTGATCTATCTCTGATCCTGTTTCAAGATATGGCATACTGGATAAACTGTGATTTTACCTAATCACAGTTTATCCAGTATCCAGAGTCCATTACTAGACCTGCCTAATCTCCGCCAGATGGGGCAGGAATTAAGCATCCATATTAAACTCCTCTGCCATTTTGAGAGAACACCTAACACCTTCACCTAACCCAGTGGTTCTCAACCTGTGGATCACGACTCCTTTGGAGGTCAAACAACCCTTTCACAGGGGTCACGCGATTCATAACAGTAGCAAATGACAGTGATCATGTCGCATCAAAAAAAGTTTATGGTTCGAGGGTCACCACGTGAGGAACTGTATTAAAGCAAAGTTGAGAACTGTTGACCTAACCTAACCCTTACCTAGTCTTTCTATCCCACTCCTCTCCAGATCATTATCAACTGCATCCTTCAGCTATAATGGACTTTCTGAAAAGGCAAGCTACCTTGACCGTTGTTCTGCAGTACCTTCCACATGGACACCATCTGTTTTCGCACATTCTTGGGAAACACTTTTTACTCGTGCTTCCCTTGCTCCTTTTTCTATGCCGGTAGCTGTGGGCCATTAGCTTGGTGTGTCCTCAGGAATTTCTCAGATGATGCAGAGAACAGTAGGTTCTGGATGTTGACCAACGTTGAACTTATTTACCATTCCTGGATCCTTTCCTAAAGCAGAATGAAAACACTGTCTGTTCGGGCTGATTGCTCAACAAACCATGTTCACTCATTTGAGAACACAAATCTCCTTCCCGTGCGAACCTACCACTGCACTCCAATCCATCATTTTGAACACAGTCCCTGACGCAGCCTCTCCAGCGCCCGTCTTCTCCCACATGATATGCTTCTTGTTGTGCCCCAGGTCATCTCTTTCAATTTCCCAACAGTTCCCTTTAATCTTTGCTAACTTTCCTGGTAGACTTTGTAGCAGAAGCCAAGTTGCTCATGTAACATTCTTTTAATGTCCTTCTTTCCCCTATCCAGCCATAACGTTCCCTGGCATTCAGCTATTGTTTGCTTTTAAAACTCTGGGCCTAAGCCCAGCATCCCAAGTGTGTACATCGGTCCATTGATTGTGGCTAGTTGCTTTCCATTATCATCATTTCCATTATCATTTATAGACAATGGACCAGCATTTCCATTGCTCATCTTGGCATCCCCCCCCCCATTTCTCCCTGCTGCTACATGTTGTGTATTTGACAAACCAGCTGGTGAAGATGTAACACCAATGAAAAACCATGACCTCTGTAAAGAGCTAGAATTGCCTAATACCTCTGTGACGATGCCTGAGGATCATCAGAAGTGCCCCTCTCCCTGGACTCCAAAGTTGCCTCTAAAAGCCCTCTGAATTAAGACAAGGGAATTCTCTAATGAAACATTCTGCTGGGGCTATAAATGCAATCAATAAACTACTGAGCTGAATTAATCAAATTGATTCTGGTAGAAATAAGAGCCGTGAGGCACAGGCTGTGGGAAGGGAAGAAGGAAGCATCAGGACAAGTCTAGATTTAAGGGGTAACGTGTTTGGAAGAAGAGTCCTAGCGAGGCAGCCAAGGTTGGACAGCTGGGGAGAATATGCAAACACCAGATCACAGAAACATACAGACTCGAAAGACAAACCCTACCCATGTCTCAGGATTGTTGGGCACAAGCCTTGTGCCTGTGAGCAAATTGCTTTCTAACAAGCCCCCAAATTAAAGCACACATTATATTTTCTGCTCGCAAGAAGTCCCTTGCCCCCCTAGTCCCCGCCCGGTCCCGTTTAAATCAATCAGAGACATCCACAAATGGCAATCTACAAATCTCTCTCTGTGTCTAGCCTCTGCTGTCTGGCTTTGTGCCCAGGCACTCACTCATCTGCATCCTAATCCAGTGCAATTCACCCATCCCATTC
The DNA here is from genome assembly GCA_004026705.1 of Nesogale talazaci. Classification (NCBI taxonomy): domain Eukaryota; kingdom Metazoa; phylum Chordata; class Mammalia; order Afrosoricida; family Tenrecidae; genus Nesogale; species Nesogale talazaci. Next base: position 32,104 of record PVJH01006777.1, read on the forward strand.
TCGAGTGGCCCATCTCAGATCTTTACAATCCCTGTTTATCTTGCACACGTTTTCTCCAAACACTCCCCTGCCAAGACCACATGCAACAAAAGTGTCAAATGTTTCTCATCCGTACGCCTCCATCGACTTGGCTTGCGCCTGGCTGTTCTAGGGAAGAGGAGCGAGGAGATCGTGAGGGCCAAAGCGGCAACTCTCACAACGTCCTCTCTGTCCTGGGCCTGGGAAAGAGGCCTTGGTTGGTCCAGTGTAATCTAGCTCCACAAGTCATTGCTGTGTCTGGACGACACCCCTGGCAGTTTGTAAGACAATGTAGGCACTTCTGAGCTTCAGGGAGTTTCCAGTCTTGTTGGAGCATATTACAATTGCTTCTATCAATCCGGACCTCTCATTAGTAAACTATGATCCACAGACCAGGCCTGGGTGTTTGTGCACTCTGATATTTGATAATTCATGAATACAACTATCAAATTTCAGTATCCGTAAAGAACATATACCAAGGCATGGCCATGCATATGAATGTAAGGATAACCTACCTTGGTGATATCATAATGGTGTTGCCCAATTGCAACAGCTACCATATGACCTACAATGCCTAAACTAGTGACTATGTTATCCTCTATGAAAAAAAAAGTAATTTGCTACCCCTGACCAGACTACTAAATCTATGAAGTCAGGGACTACAGGTGTTTCTGGCCTCTTTTGTCCCTGCTCTGTAGCACCAGATCTTAGCACCAAAGGGCATTTTGAATACATTTCTTGAAGGAATGAATGAATAGATAATTACCAGAATGGTAGGCACAGGATATATGACTGTTAAACCTACAGTGCCATACAATACAAAGAGTAAACTCTAATTTAAATTATATTTAGGTAACAAAAAATGATCAATATTATTTTGCCAACTGTAATAAATATAGCACAAGGACATAGTCTAATCTTAAACTTTTAAAACTATTTTTTTTGTTCAAAAAATTAGGGATTCTACAATTAGGGATTCCTATGCCAGATTCATTTGGCAATTTCTAATGCACTTTCTTCCACTCACACAGTTCTCCTTATCACACAGGAAACACATCTAGCAAAAGCCACATAAACGAAAAATCTCATTGAGCTCCAAATTAATAATTTCAGATCCAAATAAGCACAGTTTAAACAGGTGGTCATATCCAATGATGGGAAAGCATGGTCTCTGTATCACCTCAAATTTGGAAAAGTCCTGGTGGCATTGTGGGTTAGGCCTTGAGTGCTAGCCACAAGGTCAGTGGTTTAAAGCAGCCAGCTACTCCACCAGATAAAGATGAAGTTGACTGCTGCTGTGAAAAAGTAGGGCTCTAAAAGTGAAATATGACTGTGTTGGAATTAACGGATGGCAATGAGTTTGGTTTTCTCTCTTATTGTAAACAGAAGAGTTAGGTTTTAGGGAACCTGGGTCCTGGCCTGATTATGAACTAATAAGTAGGTTCCCGATGTGTCATTTCTCACATTTATGTGAATCACAAGTTCCAAGTGACCTCAACCCTAGAGTTGTTGAAGACAATGATGAAAGTTGTTCTCAAAATGTATGGCACACTAGACACAGGGAAGACTTTGAGAATGCTCCCTGGGGAATCTGGAGTCTGACTTTAGGAAAGGGGGTTTACCTGGAATTCCTTGCTCTCACCTCTAAAATGGCAGAAAGAAACCCTCTCATCTTTAGCAAACTTTCTATGTCAGTCTGAAACCTAGTGTTACAGATTGGTAAGAGTTGGAGAAGGGCAGTCTTCTCAATTTTATTTATCCTTTCTATGTTATTTTTTCCAATTTCTCACTAGTCAAGGGTAATTTATTCTTCCCAGTTTTGAGGTGAGCTCATGTTTTGTGGTTCTGTAACACTGGTATTAAAATTTGATACATGTGAAGGAAATCACCTGACCGATCTTGAATTGAACTTTTTAAGAAAACATAATTTTACCCTCACTAAGAAACTTGGATAGTGTTGCATTCTTTTGAAATAGTATGGTGACGAGTTAAATACAAATCAAGGTAAAATAAAATTTCTCATTAGGTAAACCTCTGTTTAAAAACCAAGGGAAAAATCTGCTTTGTGAAATACTAGTTGGATGTTATGCTGTGCTCAAAATTATCATGATAAAATTTTTTAAAAGAATTTGCTATGCATAGACTAAACCAACCATGTTTCTGTGTGTGTTTTAAAACACTTAAAAAGGGGAAAAGATAGGTTTTAGATGTACAGAAAAAATGTGCAAGAAATGCAGAGTTCTACTATGTGTTTGCTACCCTGGTCACTGCATTCCCTGTAATTAATATCTTGTGTCCTTGAGGTATATTTCTAACAGCTGGAAAGATGTTCATCAGTTTTATTAGTTAAAGATAATAATTGAAATTAGAGTTTATTCTTTGTGTTGTACAGTCCTGTGAGTTTAGCTGATCCTGTGGGTTTAGCATTACTCTAAGGTACAGAATAATTTCTCTGTGCCCAGACTGCCTTGTGTTCAATTATTTCTTCCTATCCACCATCCTTCTCTCTTTCTATTGTCTATGTAGTGTGTCTTTTTCAGAATGTTCTATCATTTGAATCATACAGCACATAGATTTTTCAGACTGGCACCTTTCCTTTAACAACATACACAGGGTTCCTCCATGTTCCCTTGTGGCTTAACAGCTCATTTGTTTTTATCATTTCATAATATAGTACCTTATATACTGTAGTATTATACATATTTATTATAAATAATAAAATAACGTTACATCGTATAGGTTTACCACAGTTTGTTACCCATTGCTTTCAAATTGTGGCAATTAATAATAAAGGTGCTATAAACACTCGTGTTTTTTTGTATATGCATTTTTAAGTCATTAGGGAAATGCCTAGGAGTAGAAGTACTAAATCTTTTATGATACACTTAGGTTTAGCTTTGTAAGCCACTCCCCAACTATCTTCCAAGATTCTGTGTCATTTTGTGTTCCTGTTGCTCCAGTTGCTCATCAGGATTTGGTATTGTCTGAGAATTGGATCTGGGCTATTCTCAAGGAACACTGGTAGTAGTTTCTGGTAGTAGGTTACCCATTCCACTGCTTAATGCTGGGTCAGTCATTTAAACCTATCAGCCACTCCATGAAAGGAAAATGATATTGACTTCCCAAAATAGTTACAGCCTTGGAAATCAACAGGGGCAGTGCTAGCCTGTATATAAGTCCACCAATAGAGGAAAATGAATCAATGACAGTGAGTTAGGTTTGCTGAAATTGGTAAGTAGTGGTATCTCATTTAAATTTGCGATTCTCTCATACCATCTGATGTTGAACAGTGTTACATTCACTTATTTGTCAGTTATATTTCTTATTTGGAGCTCTGGCTACTCATTTTTTGGTCTATTTTGTAATTGAGCTGTTTGGTTAGTTGGTGAGCTTTTAAAAGTCTTTGTATATTTTGGAGTTATTTAGCAAATATGTGCTTTATCAATATGTCCTTTGTCTATGGCTTACTTTTTATCTTCCATGTGTGCTTTTCGACATGTAGAATGTTATTGCTAGAGGGACGAGATCTTTGACTCCAAATCCTACCCTTCTTGGTTTTAGAATGAAATCTCAGGTTCAGAGCAAAAGAGTGACTTTCCCAGAGTCAAAGAGTTATTTAACTGTAGATTGGGGTCTGGGACCAAAATTTTCTGCCACTGTAATATGCTCCTTCTCTAGATAGTGTTTAATCTAGAGATGGCATCATTATTTTTATTAGTTATTATTCACACTTTGAAACAAATTCATAAATTTACAAAGACTCTTTCATTGTAGTGGGAATAATAGGGTGAGATATTTCATTTCTCTCTTCTTTTTCATCCCTTGATTTGCTGGAATTTGTGGGCGGTGGCCTTTAGGACTCAGGGGGGATTGGTATTCTTGTAAATGATGATCAGATACTGGAGAATTGGGGGTGGTGGCATCCAGCAATTCTTCCTCTTTGGGGCTGACAAAATAAAACCAACCGAATTCATTCCACAATCGTTTCAAACTGTATCACTCATTTTATCCAATTGCCTATGAAGTCTATGACCTGCTATAGTGAGTCTATATTGTTATGACACCACTAGTGTGGCCTCGTAAACACCAGGTCTATCCTCTTACAAATACAGTCTACCTGTTGCCCCAGTCAAACTCCCACCACCCATCATAAAGATTCTGGAAACTTCCTCTCTCTCTGCTTAAATGTTCCTGTTGACAAGACATATGAAGCAAGGCTGCTGGCAGCCTGAGATGCATCCACTACCATTGGATCCACAAGACTTTTCACCTACTAGCCTGTGATCTTCCTACAATGAACTCATCATTGCATGTGCTGCCTCAGTCTGAAGAGGAATTTATAGACATGTCTCAGACATATGGACTAATATAGGATTTATGGACATGATCTGTACTGGGCTAGGTTGTTTGATTTACCTGAAAGAACTGAACCATGAAAACAGAATTGTCAAGTTTCACAAACTAAATTATCATTCATACAGTTAAATCTGAATTTCAGACACTGGTTTTCTTTTTTTCCTTCTAGTAACTGTATGTCTCCTGTGGGAGGGAGCCTTAGATGTGTTGGTCTGCTAACTTCAAATTATGCTTATTTAAGCCACCGGGTACTCTGCAGGAAAAAGTTGAGACTATGCTCATAAGAATCAGAGCTTTACAAACTCTATATAGGATGACCATGAGTTGGAAGCAGCTCATTGGCAGAGGATTTATTCCTTTGGGAGTTTGTGTGTGTGTGTGTGTGTGTGTGTGTGTGTGTTTGAAGCAATAATTTGGACATGCTTAAACACATTATTTGTTGCTATCTAAATAAGTTCGAATGTAAGTGGACAATCTCTATCTTATCTGGCAACCCAAATGGAAAGAATTTCAGAATCATGTTTATGGGCAGGTAGAAATAAAAAGAGACTACAGAAGGTCTGCCTTTCTTCCTATTGTAAAGGTTAATAATATAACCTATCAAATTTGCTGAGATAGATGTGATTATTATTCTGCATGGGGATTTGCCTCCACTTGTTGGTCTGGATCCAAAGGAACTAAGCAGGAAGATGTGCGGAAATGCCTGAGGTTGAAGAAGTATCCAAGTATCATTCCATTTGGGACAAAATCCTGACACCTAGAGAAATTCCATCAAGAACTAAAAAGAACTGATGCTTATGTTTTTCTGGGCATTTGAAGGTAAATTGAACTAAAAGTTAGGTGCCATATTTCTCCCTTTGAGTGATCTTAGTAATATGGAAATAAAACATGTTATTTTAGACCTGATTTGATCTGAACTTATTGAATTTTACACAAAATTCAGAATTTATCCTGGAGTTATGCTTTTTTTAATATAGATTTTATTGAGTGCTAATACATTTAATATATCATTTAATACATTTCATACATCATTTGTATTAAGCATATTTGTATACATGTTGTTACATTCATCTATATTATCTACTTGAGCCCCTCCAGCATAAGCTCCTCTTCCCCTCCATCCTCTAGTTCTTTATTATTTTTTTAATTTTATTGGGGGCTGTTACAGCTACTACAACATTCAGTACATCATTTGTATCAAGCACATTTGCACACATGTTTCCACATACATTTCCCAACATTTACCACTTGAGCCCTTGGTACAAGCTCCTCTTTAAAAGTTATGCTTTTTAAGAGATGATTTTGAAAACTATCTTCTAATTCTTCCTCCTCAGCAAGTATGACACTCCTCTGAATTTTCCTTAATATTCTAAAATTGATAAGCAAAATATTTTATTATTTATCTTCCTACCAATTATTTCTCATACTACATCACATGCAGCAAAGACAACAAAGATTTAAAAGGCAAAGCAGGTCTAAAGAATTCTGTCTTTGCAATAAGTTATCCATTATACCACTTAAGCTTTTCTTGTTTTAAAACTTATGTCAACATAACCTCAAATACTTTTTATAAAGTACTAGTAGTAAGACATTAAAAATGACAAAAATGTCTTTAATCTATTAAAAAATTTAATCACCTGAGATATGGTTTGCCTCACAAAAATAAATATTGCCCAGACTAGTCTATCCAGCTGCCTGTTCATATGCCAGGCAAGGAGACAATTACTTGATAAAAAACTAACAATAGTAATTGAATTTTTTCATGATTCTGAACACGAGACAATTCTGACAATAGATGAGAAAAATCAGAAAGTACTGTTACTAGGGTTCTAATTAATATGAGTGTGTATTTATCTCAAATAAGATGCGTGTCAGCATAGTTCTGCAATAACAGGTTAGTAGTAACCATGTTCTCTCGGCAGTGCACTTATCTTAGCCCAAAGGATTAATATTTACTTAATAATATTTATTTATTTTATTTCTCAAAGGACCCCAAAAGATGATCATGGGCAGGTGAGAGGGGATGGGTGGCAATCGAAGAAGGTCTAAGATAATAAGAAATGCTTTACTGAGGAAAAAATCCAGCAAAGTTGTGCCTGAGGAATTTTTTTCCATCATAGCAATGCACAAAATCATTTTTTGAGGGCAGCAAGAGTTGTCTTAAGAGAATGTCACTAGGAAACCTGAGCTCATCCACCCTACAGTCCTGATTTTGCCACTTCACATTTTGTTTTGTTCCCCAAACTCAAAGAACATCAAAAAGGATCATAATTTGTGTCCTTCTGGAAGGACTAGAGAGATATAAACACTGTCTTCAGGCAGAAGTATGTACACCTATGGAGGATATGTTGAAAAATAGCTACCTATTTTGATATTTTAATATATATTTATATGGTTTTTATATCAATACTTATTCATTTCCTCTGGAATCATCTCTTCCTTCTTTTATAGAAGTCCAACCAACATATCTTAAAAGGTTCAATATATCAGTGTTAGACTGAGTTGTCTAATGAAACAAAACTAGTGACACTCACAAAAGTATAAAAAAGAATTTTATATCAAGAAACTATCCAAGCCCAGTCCAACTGAAGTCCATGAACCTAATGTTATATGAAATTATCTTCAGACAAATGGAGCTAAAGGCCAGTGAGCTTAAAGGTGAGGCGGGTCCGTGGGGGAAGTGCTGTGTCAATCCAAGTTTATTGGAAATGCAGTAGAGTGTCAACAGCTCTCAGGATCTGGTGGGCCAGTGAAGCCTATGCTGGAAACAGATTCAAAGTGTCAAGGAGGAAGAGAGTCAAAGGAAAGAGAAAGAAAGAAGTTCATCACTATATAACTTAGAGAAAAAGTCATGCCCCCCCCCAAAAAAAAATCATAAGGCTGTGACCTGATTGATAGGTTGGACTTATCCTTATGCGTTCACACAAGTTCAAGTTGATATAAAATCAAATCATCACAGCATCCATTCTCCAACCAGTAATTATTGTCTTAAATAGTAAGTTTAAAAAGGGACGGATGAGTAGTCCATTGTTATTTGAACATTTTAGTCTTCTTGTATCCCAGTCATATGCCAAATCTAAAATTATGTGCCAACCCATAGTTATTTACTGACACTCTAGGTGCTATGAACAGAATTCAATGGAGACACATTTCCTTTAGGATATCAAGGAAGCAGCAAGGCATGCAGACATGAAACAGAAGCATTGTGGAATAGCCGTGCCTCCCGTGGTGAAATTGAGCGTGGACACTGTAAGAGTGCAGAGGAGGAAAAGGAAAATGCTGATGAGAATAATCAGGATAACATTCCTTTGACTTTCCTGTGTTTCTATGCATAAGGGACGGAGCAAAAATCTTACATGAATGAACATCTAAAAAGCTCACCTTCATGAAGTCAATCCTGATTCAGAGTGACCCCGTAAATCAGAGTAGAAGTGCCCCTACGGGTTCCCAGGCAACTCTCTGATGGGACTAGGAACCTCATCTTTCTCCATGAGAGGGGCAAGTGGTTTCTAACTGCTGCCCTTATGGTTAGCGGCCCACGATGTAACTGCTACAAATTGGAGACAAGTAGTCATCTAAGATACAACTATTCTTCAACTATTTATCAGGAGCAAAAAGTAAGGGGTTAAAAACCACTCAAAGTCTCAGAGTATAAATTAGTCTATAGCACTCATAGCCTGTACAAGTCACGATCTTATCTACCCTGAGACCCAAAGAACTAGATGGTACTTGACTTCCACTACTGACAATTCTGATCAGGATCACAATAAATGGGCCCTGATAGAAGAAGAGAAAACTTGAAAGAGAAACTCAAGTTCTTTAAAAGTCTAGACTTACTGGACCAGTTGAGTCCAGAGGATTCCCTGAGACAGTCTCCCTGAAATACTCTTTAAACTTTGAGCCCAAAGTATTATTTAGAAAAACAAAAGAATGACACCCAACATAAAAGAGGTTACCTGTAAGTCTAGTGCTCCCATAAAATAACACTCATGTGAGATGGTCAACCCTAAAACAAAGAGGAGAAGAGAAGGGAGCCGGGAAAGTTGAGCCCTCAGAATCGAACAACTAGAACTCACCTAAAGAGAATGCTGACACATCATGAAGAACATCATTTATGTCACTGAACAATTTGTAAAGACATGGTAACATGCAAACCAAATTAACTGTGTGAAATGTCATCACCAATAGAATAAAATATTGTTTAAATAAGAATATTAACTTGCAAAGATTTTGCAGGGTTTGAATGAGATTACATGGAGTCCTGAGACAATGAATGAGAGCTTTTCCTAAGTAAACCTTGAAGTCCAATTTGTAAGTCAGGCAGAACAGGTGCTTAGCAATCTTCACTAGCCTGCCTTTAGGGTTTCTCAATGATTTCAAACTTCCACTTGTAACATGAACATGCAACCAGCAAAGGTGAATGTTTAGAAGACTGTTGCAGGTTGGTAATTGGTCTATTGTTTCAAAGTGGAAGCAGGTTTCCTAATATTATACGGCAAATATAAATTGATCATTAATGGGATTTTCATACCCCTGAGGTAACTGTATATAGAACCCATTCAGAATAACTGAGAATAACTGCGGATCATATAATTTGTTTGGGATACATTCTGGGTTCTATTCTTGACCTTGATATCTCCTGGTGTACCTCCCCAGCTTCAATTTGAAAATGCAAACAGAATCAACTGCGGACATGTGTTAGCACCATAAAACTCTGGATCAGTGGTTTGTACTCCTGGAAAGTATTCGATAGATGAGAGAGAGAGAGAGAGAGAGAGAGAGGAGAGAGAGATGATGATGATAGATAGATAGATGATAGATAGATAGATAGATAGATAGATAGATAGATAGATAGATAGATAGATAGATAGATGATAGATAGATAGATATAGGTGGATGGATAGTTAGATGGATGGATGATAGAGATAGATACCTGGCCCTCAATCAGATAAAAAGAATCCTTCTCTAGAAATGGGGGTGCAGGTCTAAGCGTTCTTACAAAGAACTTCAAGAGATTCTTATTGTGAAACCAAAGCACCCCGTTGGTTCTTTTGTGGAAGCCTTTGCTATAGACGATGGAGAAAATGAAAAACAAAGTCAAAGGATGTTTGTTTTCTCCCAAGGATATCTTCAGGTAGATTTTGAGGCGGGGTGGGGGGGGGAGCGCAAGGGTGGTGAGGAGTTTGCTCTTGTATGACCTTCAGAAGAAATGCAGCTCAGGGAACTCATCGTCTGAGGACTTCAAAGAGGAGTGTGACTCTTTCAAACAATGGAGGCATGGGGCATTGACTGCTGAAATAAGAGAGCATTCTGTAAGAAAGAGCGGCTTAAAGTCCTTGTAATAATGCTTCTTACACCTTTTGACTTGGACACTCTGTTTTGTTTCCTTTGGTAGGCCTGCAGCAAGTAGATACCAACTCATAATTGGCCCGGGTCAGAGTAGAACTGCCTCATAGGTGTCCTAGGCTGTCATATTTATGGTATCAGGTCACCAAATCCTAATTTTTTATAAACAGTTTATTTGTTCATAATCTATTTTTTAATCAAAAAAATCATTTTGTTGGGAGCTCATACAATTCTTATCACAAGCCATGCTTCCATCCATTGTGTCAAGCACATCTATCCATAGTTGCCATTATCATTTTCAAAACATTTTCTGAGCCCTTAGTATCCTCATTTTTTCCCTCCCTTTCCCACCTTCCCCTCTCCTGAACCCTTGATAATTTATTAATTATTAATATTTTATCATGTATTATACTACCAATGTCTCCCTTAACCCATTTTTCTGTTGTCTGTCCTCCGGGAAGGGGGTTGTAGTTAGATCATTATCCCTTTCTCCCCCACCTTCCCCTTATGCACCTGGTATCACTGCTCTCATTATTGGCCCTGAGGGGTTTATCCTGTGTTTCCAGCTCTTGTCCAGTGTCCATGCTCTGGTCTAGCTGGTTTTGTAAGATAGAATTGGGGTCATGATGGTGGGGGGGGGGGGTGATGGAAGCATTCATAATCTATTGTTTATATATGCCTCTGATTCACCTCAGAGACATCTTTGTCTTTTTATGTTAGAGAACATTACCAATCATCTATTTGGTGCATAAACATTCTGCTGATAGCGTCATTAGTTTAGCCAGTGGCAAAGGATTTAAAACAGCCAAGAAAAGGATATTACACAAAAGTAGGCTGGCTATGTATCACCATTCATCCAGTGGCTACCACTTATTAGCTGAGGGTGGGTAAGCAAATCTCTTCACTTCTTTTCACTTTAAAAAAGTCTTTTTGCACAAGAACTCATCTTAAAATGTTTTACAAGTTTTTTTTTCTTTTTTCCCTCTTTTATCCCTAAATTTGACCCTAACCTTAACCCTATTATGGCAGCTTTATTGGCATATAATTCACAAACCATACAATTTAATAGTTCAGTCAAATCAATAAGGGTTGGGGGCTGGAGGTGGTAAAACGGAATTCCAGGAAGAAAAGGGATGTTGAAAAATTAATTGTGGTAGCAATTATACAATTCTGTTTGATTGAACCCCCAATACACAATAAATTTTTGAGAAAGAGTTGTACAATCACACACAATTTTAGAACATTTTCTTTATTCTTGTATCCATCATTATTAGCTCCTTAATTCATGTGTGCACACTGTGAATTGATTTGTGATCATTGATAGCCTTCTAAAAATCAGGTGTTCACAATTTAAGCTGATACCACTCCCTTCCTTCAGGTTATGATTTTATTATTTACAATTCTTATATTGCAAAGAAAGGTTTTAATCTGTACATGTCAAAAATTCATGTGTTGAAGTTCATCTTATACTTCTTTCATGTGGACTTAGCTGAAGCTACATAGACATGGCTGTTGTTTGAAGACAAGCCTTTAAAACACCAGACACTATTCTTTCTGATAGCTGGGCACCAACTAATTTGTTCCTCACTTTTTGCTATCACACCCATATCTTCAGTGATCTCTTTTCATGAGGGTGAGCTTCTGGCAGGTCATGTCCTAAGAACTAACTACTAGATTGGGACCAAAGTTAAGTACATGCCCAAAATACATTCTTTTTTTTTTCAAGGCCTTTATTAAGAAATATCAAAAGTTGCTTATAGTTCCATACATGGTCTTACAAAGTTCAAAGTTCAAGAGATAGGAGAGGCTATCCATATGCTTGTTTAAACAGCATGGTAGCTTCTCAGAGTGTTAAGCCATATTGAATAGTGAACCACAAAACTGATTTTTCCCATCACCACTAGGACAGAAACAGAATACTTTCAGTTTCTCAAGGTCATCGATTTGATTAGGCCTCATGGCGACTCAATAGGACAGAGTAGAACTGCCTCTGTGGGTTGCCAAGAACAGTCTTGGAAACCCAATATACATTCTTAGATCTATGTCTTTGATTTGCCTCAGAGGCATCCATGTCATGTTATGTCAGAGAACACTGTCTCTGGGCCAAAGTAATCTTACTGGCAAGCCTGATTCACCATCATCCAATCAATGCTGACTCAGAAGAATCCTGTACAACAGGGTAAGTTTTCGAGAATGTAACCCTTTCTGGGAGTAGAAAGTGTTCTCTTTCTGATGATTTTGAACTGCCAAACTTGCTCTACCAGGGCTCCTTTGAAGACTGTCACTAATTTAGCTAATGGTATAGAATTTAAAATATCATGGGGAAAGGACATTAATCTGAGTATAGGTCATATAAACATGAATTGTTGACACGTACAGATTAAAACCTTAAGTGTCTTGACATTATTTACACTAGCAATGGGGCTTGGTAATAGGGCAAAACTTTCAGAAATGTTCATTCACAACACAGAGCCATAACTGTTGTGTTAATACATATCATAATATAGCAAAGAAGGCATTAAAATAGTTATTATGTTAGTCCCTGGCCACCACTCATTGTGCACCCTCAAGGCAAGAGATCCAAACCAAAGTCTGCCAATTCTAGGTCCTTGGAATAACAGTCATCTGCTTTTTCTCAGACTAGGATGTTTCAGCCTTATGACCAAGAGCTACCAGTGAATTTGTGGTAAAGTCCAGTCCACTTAGCGAGGTTTCCCACATAGAGTCCTTCCGGTGTTGCCTATGATTTAAATAAAATAAGACATACAAAAATGTTTCAGAAGTTATGACAACATGCAGAACTCGGCATTACGTTTCTGTCATTGAAGTTTCTTTGATAGCTCAGTTATTAATTTCTGATGCTAAGCCTCTTGGATACTCCTGCCTGTACATTAAATTCTTTTGAGTGAAGAAAGAACACAGAGTAAACCCATAAACCACTGCTAGGGACAGACAAAATCAACTCAAAGGAATTCCATATTGCAATAACCCGAAGTGATATTCCCCAATGCTTCTATAACATTTTAGAGAATGTCTAATTTATATGGGCACCTAAGATAATTTGTGACATATCCAGGAGCAACAAGGATGCACTGAGTGATGGTGTTCCCAAAGGCATTGTAGGGCCGTCCAGTGTAGAATTTTCCTGGGAAAATGCTTTTCATTTCAAGTAACTTCATCATTTCACTGCTAGAGGGATACTGGAGTTTCAGCTTCTGACATTTGCATTTCTGTTAGTCAAGCTTTCACAATGATTATCCCCGCTGTAACCTGGTGTGGCTATCTCCCTCCCTGTGCTCATATAAAGCAAGTTTCCAAGTTTTGAGAGCTATAGGCTCTTACCCAAAAGCCCCAATTCAGGAGCTCAGGGGTTCAAATAAGTGTCTCCATCACCCTAATGAATTCTTCCCAGGGAATGGAAAGAACTCCATGTCACTTCAATCCTTCTTTTTAATGTTCAACGGTGAATTGTTTTTACATCTTTAGTGTAATTAAAGCACTTAATCCCACTTAATCCTCTGCCCAAGTGCACTGCCCATCCTCTGCTTCCCCCCTCCCCTTTTTTACTGGGCAGTGTCTATGTGCTTTGAATAAGCCATAAGGAATTATACATTGTATTTAGGTTTTACTAAATGAAGTTTTATTGAAAGTGGCTCTAAGCCATTCCAGTCTTCCTTTGCAGTAGATTTTTCAATGGATTGTATGGATGCTGGAAGAAGGAATATGCTAAAGTTCAAAGAAAGGATGAAGATTTTTGTTTTTCATTCTAATGTTTTCAGGTGGGGTCTCTTTTGTTGCTGTTTGAGATGAATTCACTTGTCACTAAAGACTTAAGGCTCAAGGTTTTATTTTTAATGTTTTTAAAATTTTTTAATGTTTTCAGATTTTATAGAGTTTAAAACTTAGAGATTTTCTTTCCCTCAATTGTATATAACAAGGTTAGGTAAATCTATAGAGATAGTAACTGGATTACTATTTTCTTGGGGACAGGGACTTAATAGGAAAATGGGGAGTTAATAAGAGTGGGTATAAGAAGAAGAAAATATTCAAAAATTGTGGTAATGACTGTACAATCCTTCTTGATATGACTGAAATATAGAATTGTATGGCATGTGAATTATGTGCCAATAAAACTGTTAGAAAAGAAAAATACATATACTAAGAAAACTTTCACATTCTTTAAACTAAGAAAACTTTCACATTCATAGAGGGTGGTCAGCCCTTGACTCATGAAAAGACATGAAATAGGATTTTCTTTGTGTCATTAAAACTTGTGAAATTCAGATTAGTAGTGCATGGTTTTATTGCACTCATAACTTTCCTTTTTGTTTGGAAAATTCTACCCAAGGGTTTAACTTATTAGAATGACTTGTATACTGGACACATGATATATCAGATAGATGGGCACACGATCTACCAGAAAACACATTTTGTTAACTGATGGGATTGCTTAATATCACCCTTGATTGTAACATCCTTTCGATCACTCAGACTGAATCTCAACATTTCTTTCTCCAATTCCACTGTCTTCCCTGAATGCTAGTGTCCATTGGCTCAAACCTTCTGTAAAATACAAAGATGAAAAACGAGAAGGGGGGAGAAGAAGTAGAAGGGGAAAAGAGGAAAGGAGCACAAATGATTTCTATTTATGAAGATTAGAGCCAAGAAAATTCTGTGGAGCCATTCTCCTCTGTAGCACAGGGGTCGCCATCATTTGGAATTGACTAAAGGATAATGGATTTGGTTTCTGTTCCTTTCCTGCAAAAAAAGGGGAAACGTGTAGGGAATCAACTGTGTTGAGTAGATTATTGCTTTCATCAGACACAGTAAAAACAGAGGATAAGTCTAGGATACATTTTACTGATACAGTGAGGGCCCGGACACATGGATCTCTCATGACTTTTTGTAGTTGTGTCTGCACCATATCCAGTGAGGCAGGAACTCAAAGACTGAAATTGATTTGCTATGTGGATTGATAGTGTGAAGTTTTCGAAAGAGTAAAAGGAATTGGAAACAACATGGAAACCTCATTTTCCAGAGCAATTAGTTTAATAATAGAAATACTATTAAGCACTATTTCAAATGTATATACCACACTCTAGTGAATACCATCTGCCATCAATGCACTTAATTTTTCTAAATTCTACCACTTGCTTCTTGTTTAATAAATAAATATATAGGGAATTCTTTAAGTTGGCTAAAGTGACTCAGTTTCACTCATTTATTTCTAATGTGTCATTATGTGTCTACTCTTTCACAGTAAGTTAGGGGAAGATATACATTGTGGATATCTACCTTGTATCTAATAGCTTAGATAGCTAGTCACCACCACCAGAAACAGTGTACCCTCCACCTACTTAGTAATTTCTCTTTTCCTTCTGGGTATTACTATTGCCCAATTCACCCACATTAAGACCTGTCCACATTCTAACCAGTGCTTTCTCTTCCCTTTGCTTCCCACCCGTAGCAGACTCCAAAGTCTTTCCCCTTTGGTAGGAATGTGTTTACCTTGGTTTTTCATATATTTCCATTATGAAAATGGTTTCGTGTTTTAGACTAATTTTACTTAGCCTGATGATTTTCCAGTTCACCCATGTCATTGGGAATTCCATGATGGCGCTGTTGCTTTTTTAGGGATGGCTTGTATTGTACTGTGTGTGTGCGCCACTGTTTCTTTATCCATTCTTCTGATAGGCAGGTAAGTTGTTTTCATCGTTTCACTCTTGTGAACATAGATGAGCATATGTCTGTTCACGCTATGACTCGTTTCTTTAGAATATATTCCTAGCAGAGCAATTGTTGCATGATATGGATTTTCTATTTCTAGTTGTCTGAGGTTACACCATATCATTTCCCACTATAGTTTTACCAATTTACAGTCCTACCAGGAGTGTCTGAGGCTTCCAATTACTCTGCATCCTCTCCAGCATTTGTTATTTTTTATTTTATTGAACTTGGCTGTCAATGTCAGTGTAGTGTGGTAGTTCATTGTGTGTGCATTTGGATCCTTCAAATGGCTAGTTATCATGGGCATTTCTTCATCTGTTCATTGGCTGTTTCGATGTCATCTATGGCAAATTATGTTCAAGTCCTTTACCCACTTATCAATTGGGTTTTGATCGTTTTCTTGTTAAAGTGCTATTCCTTTCTATAGATTTTAGAGGTTAGTCCATTTTCAACATGTGGCAAAAATTCTTTCCCACCCCAAGAGTTTTCTTGTTATTCTTTTGATGAAGTCTTTTAATGAGAATCAAACAAGGTGTTACTTTTAGTAGGTACCAGTAATCTATTTTGCTGTCGACTGTGTGTTTCCTTCATTATATTTCATAGTATATCTATGCCCTACAATAAAGCTCTTAAGTGTGTCCTTATTTTCTGATGGATGATCTTTGTAGTTCCAACTTGAGTTCATTTTTAGACATGTGGTGAGGTATGGATCTCATTTTATTCTTTAGATAGATATCAAATATTGTGTGACATTTGTTTTTGTTTTTTAATCATTTTATTGGGGGTGCATACAACTCTTATCACAATCCACACATACATCCACTGTGTCAAGCATTTTTGTACTTTTGTTTCCCTCATTGTTCTTAAAATACTTGCTTTCTACTTGAGCCCCTGGGACATGCCATTTGTTGAAGAGACTTCATTTCCCATTTATTGCTATCTGTGCCTTTGTCAAAGAAAGGTTGCTCATTCTTGTTCATATTTGTGGTGGTGGTAGTAGTCACTAGGAGTCATTGAATTGATTCATGGGTACCCTATGTATAACCCAACGAAACACAGTCTGGTCCCGTGCCATGCATACAATTGTTCTTATATTTCATCCAGTGGTGGGATTCAAATAATTTAACAACAGTTTCCTGCCCTGTTCTAAGTATTTAAATATATATATATATATATATATATATATATATATATATATATATATACTGAAAGGTATATTATTTCTACAGTTAATAGTCAAATAAGAACAATAGAATTGTGTAAAATTAGCTTATATGAAAGGTAGGGCTTTAGAATGTTAATGAAAATATATTAAATAATACCAAAGAACAGTAAAAGTGTTATTTAAGATATTTTCATATTGCTTCTTGATTGCCATCCACACTTGCAATAGTCTTTGCTTTCATTTGAGTACGACTGGCTGTGTGATTTTTCTTTAATGATCTTTTCACTAAAAGAGTAGAATCCCATTTAGAGGTAGGACAATTAGACAATATCATTGTGTTTAACATATTAGAACCAGGTGACTTTCTTCTCTGAACATATGTTCATCTTTGGAGATAAAAAAAACCTCTTTCTGCTTCTGTTGAGCTTAGAACAATTGTTCTGACAATATTCTCCACTTTTAACACTCAAGAATTTCATAATTCACTCAAAATATCTCATGGGATTTTGAGGCATAACACAAAGCTGAAATGAATGACAGTATGTCACCCTCTGATTGTATGGTACTTTTTCTCTTTACATTATGTTTGTTTACTTAAATTGCAAACAAGGGAATAAAATGTAGTATTTCATCAGAAGTATAATGGGTTTTCTGAAATTAAAAAATATGAAAAGCATAGTTCTAATTTTTAATATCTATGGGTGAAATGAACATGACTACAGGGGCTCAAAATACACTATTGCACAGATAATATCAGAAAAGAGTAAGGGATCTAAATGTGTTTTTTCCATATTATGCAACCACCCAGCCACCCACTTTAGAGAGACCCGTCATTGCAAGTGCCATTTTAATTACTGGTTCACCAAATTCAACAACAAAAATAGATATCATGTCTGCCAAACTGGTACAAACTGGCTGAACTCACCACTGGTTAGAGCCCTTTTCTGCAGCCTGTGTATCAATCCATATTTTGAGGGATCTTGTCCTTTTTTTTTTTTACTATTCCTGTACTTTACATAGCATGATGTCCTTTCCCAAAGACTGGTCTTTCTGAATAACATGCTCCAAGCATGCAATGGGAAACCTCACTATCCCTGTTTCTAAGGAGCATTCTGATTGTTCTTCTTCCAAAACAGATTTGTTTGTTCTTTTGTAAGTTCCTGGTACTTCTTCAACAACATCATAATTCCAATGCATGAATTCTTCTGTTCCTTTGGTCTGTGATCTATCAATAGGTCAAGACAGGCTGTTTGAACAATGGTGGTTCTGTAATAGGTTTTGAGATTGGGAAGTGATGGCTTCCTACTTTGTTCTGCTTATCCTTCCCTCTCAATATAAAGTTACCATATGGTTGTGGACCATAAGACACACCCAGTGGTTAGAATAGGAAAACAAGAAAAAAATATTCTGAACCAAATAGTACCAGTGTACTAAAATATTTATTAAAATAAAACACAATACGGTAATACTTAGCAGCATAAACTCAACAATGGTGTTAAGAACCATCACCACTTTCATTAACAAATGAGGGAAAGCATGTGCTGTGCTGATCATGTGACCTGCCTGACATTGAGACTCCAGGTGGAGGGAATTCCTCTCACACACAGCGATGCATAGCATGCAAGTAGCAGCAGACAGTGGGCGCATAAGACCATAAACACATGTTCTATGTTACCACAATTTGAGACCATATGAGTCACCCTCATTTCCCCTGACTTTTGGGGAGGGAGAAAGTGCGCCTTATGGTCTGACAAATATGGTAGTTTCGTTTTTATATTTCTTTAAAGAATGAAGATCGTATCTGGATGAGAATTGCTTTGCATTATTACTTTGGGTAGTTATGACAATCAATGTATTTTTAAATATAAATATATCTCTCTATGTTCTTCATTACTGAAATGCAGCCATGAATACCTCCTAGAAAAATTGTGACAAAAGCTATCAAGGGCTTGAAATAATGGGATATAAGGAGAAAAAACTAGAAATTTACTTTCAAGTAGTCTTCCCAGTGAAGTGTTCTAAATTCGGGGGAGATTTCAAGTCAAGAAAACACCCCATGATGTATAAATTCATGAAATATATGGGGGGAACTAGGCATGACAGTATATATAAAAGATGAAGGGACTTTAGCTGAGGACAAAGATATAATGGTCTTACTTTTCTCTTTACTGATCAGCTATCCCTGGAGTGTTACCTTTAGCTTGGGATGATACATTTCGGGAGTTCTTGGTAAATTGGAATGTTACTATCAATCACAGGATGGTGGGATGCTCATAGGTCATGTCATATAGGAGAGTTCAAAGGACATAAAGGTTTCTTGGGAATTTTTGTCTTGAAGAAATGTAGGTGATAGTTATCTTCATCAGTACTGCATTGAGAAAATAGCCAAATCCTTCTGTTAAACTGTAATTCTTGAATCAAGAGAACTAAGAGCTTTCCAGGAACTGAAGAGGCCATCTCAAGGGAGAGTGCTGTCTATATTCTCAGAAGTACTGAGCAGTAACTGGGCAACCAATTTAAGGAGACATCATAAAGCAAAATGAAGGCTGAGTTTATTCCTCTCCTTCTTTCTCTCCTGAAATATGATAAAGAACAACATGGTATTAGAAGTAAAACTGAATGAAAAACTCAGAATGTTTTCAACTTCATTTGTGTTGCAGCACATATCCCTCGGGAGCTCACATCCAATAAGGGAACCATGAGGACTGAGCCGTCATACTTCAGAAGTAACAGAAATGGTGGGAAGTTCTTGCTAGACAGCAACCAAACAGAGAATGAGGTAAAAATGCACTCTTATCTTCTGTGCTCTTTATCTTGTCTCTTATTAAAATTCCATCCTCAATATCCTCCATCCACTCTTCAATTGCCACGAGTCCACTTCCTTCAGTGCCTCCCTTTCAGGTAAGTAGTTATGCTATTATCGTACATGGGGAATTCCTGAATATGCAGGGCAGAACACTTGATGGAAAATTTTAGGCAGATTGAGGAGATATGAAGCTGAAAATAGTGTGGTCTATTTTTTCTAAGTTGTATATTGGTCAATCAAAAGCATTCTAGAAAGTTGCACCTTTCCCAATACACTATGTCCTATAAGAAACTTGAGGAAGACACACCACCTCTGATAGTCCTTGTAATGTTTCCTCAAGTACAGGTGAATCAAATGTAGGAGATGAGTTTGAAAAGGTGGGAGGAAAGAACTGTTTTTTTTTTTCAAACATATTTCAAAGTAAATACACTGCCTTCTCATCAATTCTGAGTCATTGGGATTTTGAAGAGCAAACCCCAGAGGCTATCCAAGACCATAAATCTTTGCAGTAGCAGACTGCCGCATCATGCCACCAACGCTTCACTTGTTAGTTAGCAGTCATGCGCTTTAACCACTGTGAAAGTATAGCCACTTCATAGATCTTACGTGTCTTCATTTAATTGGTAACGTGGCAGAGTAGTGTCCTGACAATCTGTGTTTAGGTTGGGACACTCTGCTGCAAAGTCTGTGAAGGAAAGTATGTGATTAGATGTTTGGTGTTTAGTGACTATGAGAAGAAAAATTTTTTTTCCAAATGTTCATTTACTAGTAATAGATGTGTCATCTGGATATGTTAATTAACTCATTATATAAAAATCAGGACAGATGGAATCTTTTGTATGGTAAAAGTATCTGTAACAAGACATTTGCCAACTCAACAATCCTTACATATTTAATTATGTGATATTGGATTTTATTCATTATGTTGTGAGATTTCTCCTTTTCACCTCCCTCCAAGTCATGAGAACTGCCATAACTTTGTCTGTATCATATTAAGATGGTCATGCAGCATTTGTTCTTTCGTGTTGAACTTTTTTCATTCAGTATAATAGTTTCAAGGCCATCCATGTGGTAGCCCAAAACAAAACTTCATTGCTCTTTATGGCTGAGTAATATTCCAGTGTATGTATGTATTACATTTTCTTTATCCATCAGTCTGTCTATGGGCAGTTAGCTTATTGCCACCTTTTAGTTATTAGACATAGTGCTACACTGAAAAGAATGGTATGACAAAGAACATTGGTGTCGATTTGGAATTTTGTAATAGCTATTCCACTAAGCTATCCAGTCCCCAGAATTATAAAAATGCTAGGAGGTTTAAGTAGGTGGTCTCTATAAATCTCTCAGCTCTTAAAATTTCTGCTTGAACTTGTATCTGAATGTGTATTCTTAGAAAACATCAGTATCATTCTTTAAATCATAAAAGCTGAGGGTAGAAGAAGCTAATCATAAAATGCGACTGCTATAAATTTGTGGGAAAACTCTCAATAGTTATATTTAAAAATAATTCATTTTCAAATTTCCATTTGCTAGTAATAAGTTTATAGTGAGGATAGAAGAATGGATTTAAGTGGGATTAAACAGCCATAGGAGAGACTGGTTTCTTTTAACTTCATGGCTTTGAAACTCTTTTCCAACTTAGAAAACTCCTATCTTGAATAGAGAGACTTGAAAATATAAGTTCTTTTTCCCTAACATTATTGTAAATTTATGATATTTTTCTTAGAATTTATCAACCATCAATTTACAGAGCAAGATGCACAGAGGACAGAGAGAGATTATGTGTTTATACAAAATGTGCATTGCTAGGCATTCAATGCATACTCTAGAATGTTGTTACATTTTCCATAGAATTTTTGTTTTAGTTGAGTTGCTAAGCTGATTAGTAAGGATGAAGGGATTTTAATTGGGGTCCTCGCTTCCTTTTCATTTTTTTAGAAGACATAACTTGTTCTTTTTTAACTCACATAGCTAATCAGTCATGAAAATCTTCCCAGAAAGAGTTTTGTTCTTATTAATTCACAGAGAGAATGCTGTGGGGTCATGGTCATGGAGGTTAGACTTCCCCACAAAAGATATCTTAATGCTGTCAAAATTAGATGTGAATCTCTCACCTTTGGAGTAGAGAAAATGGAAAAGTATCTTTTTAAAAAAAATAAATCTTTATGAAGTATTCAGCTCCTTATTTCTTTATACATTGGAATTGCATAAATCCTTACAAGTATAGTGTCCATTGATGATCTTTCCTGTCTGGGCCTTAGAGTGGCAGTGGGAATGGAACTCTCCATCACATCAGGAATGCATTTATGATCATCATTGCTTAAGTCTGTTTTTATTTCTCGTTTTATGGAAAATGCAGCAGTAATCCCTTTAGAATTCCCCTCAGCTTAAATCTCAGAGACTGTTCATGGCCGCCTCTTTATGTCTCAAGAGTACTTCAAGTTGCATAAGCCCTATATTCAACAGGTAAAGCCCACTTTGTTCTATAGAGATGGCTGGAAATAATGTGAAATTAAAGATTTAATCTTCTGGAGGCAACTCAGCCTTTCCTTAGTCTGTCACAAAGAAACTTAAATGTCTACTAACTTTTCAGTAAGTAGAAAAATCTTTGATTGGCAGGGGTCTGGTGCATTGATCCCCCAAACTATGTTGCTAAAAATTTTATTAATACAATTAGGCAGAGAGCAACAGTAAAGTCCTAAATGTTGGGGAGATTTCATTTCAAGATGAAGTTTTCTTCTATTATTAACCTAATTGACAGGATTTACGGGCAGGAAAGAAAAAAGGACTCTCACTTTGGTGACAAATTAAGTGCCCTTTTTCTACTCACAAAAAAAACTCCAATTCTACCAACACAAATGAAAAGAGGTAGTCAAAGCAACATTGATATTAGCTGACGGGATGAGTAGGGATTATTCTATGTTGAATGTACTCTTTGTTAATTTGCTTATCGAGCATTACATTTAGATTTTAGTGGAATATTCTTGATCGGGTCTATAGTTTGAATGAACTATATTAAACAGCTTTCAGAAACACTGTAGAATAATATTGAGAAATATCTAATATGTTGCTTCTGGAACCCTGGGCCAACAGATACACTTTTTAGGATTTTTTTCCCCCTCAGAATTCTTATAGTGAGACTCAGTCCATAATGGTGTAATACACACTGTGAGTCCTTTTTATCAGCCTAGTTCTGAGTCTGGCATCCCTGCTGCTTCTGCTCTGCTTCCAACAAAGACATATCTGCTTCTGCAACTCTTTGGGGAATTCTCATGCGTAAACCATTCTCTTTTTTTTTTTACGGAAGAATGAGAGAAAAGTGAGGTTACCATAAGCATTAAAGGTGTTCCAGTGGAGGAAATTTCAGGGCCAGAGACCCATAGGGCTGACATAGCTCTGCACTCAAAAATCTATACCCCCTAGGACTCCATCTATGTCCAAGTCTCCTGGAGCCACATTAAACACCTATCCACTGACATAGCTTTTTTGCATGATATTGGCATGTATGTAGCTGTCTCACCTTTTACTGGAAATAAGAGATGTATTTTCAATTCATTGAACCACAAATGCTAAGATTTTTATTTAGAACAAATTGTCGCTTTCATTGCTAGAAGCCATAAAGCTGATTTCAGCACACAGCTACAATAAAATGAAATACCACTCAGTCCTGTACCACAGTCACAATCGTTGACTTTATTGTATCAATTCATATAAATGAGGGTCTTATTTTTTGTTGTTGCTAATCTTCTATTTTATGAAAAAAATCTATGCGTTACACTTATAGTGCTGGAGAATAATATTGACAGTCCCATAGATTGCTAAAAGAGCAAACCAATCAGTCTTAGAAAAAGTAGAGTTAGAGTGCTCCTTAGAGGTTAGGAGAGTCAGACTTTGTCTCCCATATTTAGAAAATGTTGCCAGGAGAAACCAGTCTCTGGAGAAGGTTATCATGCTTAGTACAGTAGAATTAGAGGAAGGCCTTCAAGGAGATGGATTGACAGAGTGTCTGCAACACGGGCTCAAGCATAAAACAATTGTCAGGATGCCAAAGGATGAGGCAGTGTTTCATTCTGTTGTGTGTAAAGTCACTATGCCTTGGAGCTGATTCCATGGCTCCTATCAACATTACAAAGAGTGATGTCCTTTTGAAAGGTCTTTTCCCTCCCAACTACACGGCTGAGGTACCCGAGAGGAAGAGTTCCCAACCTTACCTCTGCCGAGCATTTTGACTCCACTTTTCCCAGTGTCCTCAGCCTCACTCCCAGGGAGTTGATTCGGACACACAGTGACCCTGAAAGACAGAGCAGAAATGTTTCCAAGAGAAAGTTCCATCTTTCTCCTGTGGAACCGCTGGTAGTTTTGAACTGCTGACCTATGGTTACCAACCCCCCTAGTGTCACCCCTACGTCACCAGGGCTCTCTTTCAGCAAACTCTACAGTACGGTCAATACTCTTCACCAACATCATAATTCAAAGGCAACAATTTGTTCTTCCTTTCTATGTGCCGCCCAGCTTTCCAATGTATATAAGATGATTAAAAACATGTCATGATTTGGGCCAGGCACACTTCAGTCTTCACAGTAGCATCTCTATTTTGTGCACTTTAAAGAAGTCTTTTGCAGCAGATTTTCTTAATAGAATGATGTGATTTGATTTCTCAATTGCTGCTTCTGTGGACAATGACTGTGGCTTGAAGTACAATGAAATCTCTGTCAACTTCAATCTTTTTTGTGTCCATGAAGACATTGCCCTTTGGTCCAGTTGTGAAGGTTTTTGTTTGATTTATGTTGCATTGTAATCCAGACATAAGGCTATCGTTTTTGATCTTCATCAGTATAAGTGCGTCAAACTCTTGTTGTTTTCATAAAGCAAGGTTTTCTCCATCTTTATTCTGAAGGTTGTTAATGAACTTTACTCCAGTCTTCATGTTGTGACCTTCACATAGTCCAGTTTCTTATATTTTTTGCTCAGAATACAAACTGAGTAAGTACAGTGAAGATACCATTCCCAATCGTAATCCACACAGTTTCCCCCTTGTTCCATTCAAGCTGTTGCCTCTTGGTCTATGTACAGGTTTCTCATAAGCCCAATGCCATGTCCTGAAATTTCTATTTTTTACAATGTTATTCATAATTTGTTATGATGCACACAGTTCAATACTTTATGTAGGAAAATTAAACATCTTCCTAGTACTCTCTGCTTTCAGCCAAGCTCTATCTAACCTCACTAATGCTATCCCTTGCTTCATGTCCTCGTTTGAATCTGACTTGAATCTGTACATGTTGTTGCATTCAATATGAAACTTCAGACTGGTGTAAGGTGACTAGACTAACATCCGGGCTATGACTAGCATGCCTATAAATGCCAAGACTGACAGAAGAGACCTGCAAATTCCATCCATAACACAGACACCTCTGCAATCTAGGTGGTCATGCTGGGAATAGCTTGTTTATGCTATGTGCACTGCTGAGTTATCAAAGAGCATCGGCAACATTTGATCCAAATAATCTGTTGCCATGGAGTCAAGTCTACTCAAGGTGACTTCCTGGAGTCTATTTGGCTTTCTGGGAACTGGTCCTTCCACAGAAGAGAGGTGGGAGGTGACCTTTATTTCAAGTGGACATAAACATGTAGCCGTTCTGTTAGCAGCCAAACAAATGAATGATTTGCTCTGCTCTGGGCCTACAGCAGCACTTGATGAAACAAAACTGAAATAATCTACATGAGATCGATGATGATGGAAAGGTAGCTGTATCACTGCAAAAATAACATCAAATTGGGAGTGGAGGGAAGCAGAGCACTGAAATTAAGTTATTTGAAGAAAAGGGGTGAATAGCACAACAAAAATATAATTTTCCTTCTCTACTGTCTCATAACTGAGTCTGACTGTCTCTGAAATCTTTCCATATAGGTGGTTTCCTAACCTGTGGTCATGGGCTGATATTACCTCTGGTCACGACTCACAGTCACATGCACGGATATTATCAATCTAGTATTGTACAAAATACACATCGAATGATCCCATTTCAGAAACAGATGAAAGTAAATTCTGCTGGTTTGGGCTAGAAACATCGCTGTTGAAACTTTTTTTTTTAATTCAAGGAAGTTGAAACAGTAGTGTCGATAATGATTATGTCTACACGGATAGTGTGGAAAACTAACCAGGAGAGAAAACGCCAGAAGGCTCTTGGATGCTGGCTGGCCCTGTTCTATTTTCACTTTCCAGCAGCATTTGTCAAGCATCATTTGATGACCACGTACCTCCTGAACTGGTGGTTGAAGGATATGAGAATCTTGGTCTTTGTTCGGTGGGTTCTGGAAAGGTATGTGGCCAGTCAGCTTCTGTTTCATGGCTCACTGTCACTCCAACCGTCCCCTCATTGGGGAAGAGAAATGAAAGACAGAGGCATGAATTTTTCATCATTTGGCTAAATTAAGGATATACCTATAACACATCAGGACTGAACATCACTCACAGGAGTTCCCTTCTCTCATGCAGGCTTTTCCTTTCATGTGGTCTTACTCAGCAAGACTGACAATGTGAAGAGCACCCAAAGGCTGGATTGCTCTTAGATTAACTAAGGTGTGGTCAAAGTGTGGGCCTTGGACAAGTAATAGCATCAACCCAAACTTTAGATATGAACATTCTCAGCGCAGAAAAGTCCTCTATATGTGAGACCCGTAATATTTTATTAGCTCTCCAGCAGATTCTAAGGAATGCTCAATTTTTAGAACTCCTTGAACATTTTACTTGAAGGCCTTTTTGTTAATTACCAAGGTGTCTGCTGCAACCCAAGGAGGTTTTATGGGTAACACAACCTCGCATTGCTGTCCAGCTGGATGTTCATTTGGTTTGTTGAAGTCCATTGTTGTTGTGACCATAGTGTCAGTCCATCACAAGGAGGAAGCATGTTTTGTTGTTGCTGTTGTTGTTGCAGATATTTTGAGCTACCATATAATGTCCTTTTCGAACAATTAGACAACGTAAACAAATGACATCTCCTCCTCCTTGCAAGAAGCATTCTCGTTGTATTTCTTCTAAGACTGAGTTGTTTCTAGTTCTGGGAGTTTGTGTATATTATATAGATAGATATATATGATAGGCATACATATAGATGGAGATGAATTTACCATCATCCTTCTTGGTCTTCCTTCATTGTTTCGTTTTTTGCATCTATTTGAGTATTTGTGATGACCCGTACTCTTTGTGATCAGCTGGGGAGGAAAAGAAAAAGAAAGAAACTCATTCGCATTGTTGATTCTGTTTGTGATAAGGATATAAGATAAGGTAGAACCACCCCTGTGGGTACCTGAGACTGTAACTCTTTACAAGAGTAGCCAGTCTAGTCTTTTCCCCTGGAACAATGGATAGTTTTGAACTGCTGCCTTTCGGTTCACAGCCTACTACATCACCATGGTTCCTCGGCTAAGTTGACAGGGAGTCACTAAAGGATGAACCTGGACACAGCTGAACCTTAAAAGTGTTAGGAGGATGGAGAAGTGAGTACTGGATGCTTTCATGGAAGATGAACCCAAAATGAACAGCTGTCAGGGTATTGTGCTAAGGTGGAAAGGTCCCAGATTAAAACATACTCTATAGAGCCACAAAGACATAATCATCTGATGATGGAAACCACCAGCTGGCACACAGTCCACAAATAAAGGGAGTCAGTTCATTTGCAGCATTGGGGTTCATAAAAAGGACATCACAAGGTGTTGATGGGGAAAGGTCCATGAATCACTATCACAGATGGAAGGAGAGTCTTTTAAATAAATAGTGCTGATGTAATAGGACACCTATATACAAGATACAAGAATTTGGCAAAAGTGACTCATGAACTTAAATTCAAACTATAATATTAGAGAACTTTAAATAAAAATATAGGAAATCTAAAGATATGCACCACAAATGTATTGGTTTGTCATACTGATTTGACTTGCAGGATACTGTGATGCTGGAGACTATGTCACCTGTATTTCAAATATGAATAGGGTCATCCATAATGAACAGATTTCACTGGAGCTCCCATTGAATAGACTACAAAAAGGGAACAAACTGTCCACTTCTGGGGATTAGCTACTGGAAATCTCATGAATGACAAAAAAATATATATTGTCAGATATAGTGCCAGAAAAGAAGTCCTTCAGGTTGAAAGGCACTCAAAATATGGCATGGAAAGAGTTATGAAGCAAAGCTATAAAGACCATCATTTTCTGCTGAGACAGGACTCAAAAACAGAAGGGGAAAATAGCTTAAAAACTTGTGTTAATAAGTGGATCTTAAACTATTCAAAATATAAATCTAAGCAAATTAAAAATAGTCAAAAATGAAACGGAATGCATCAAAATTAATATTCTAGGCATTAGTGATCTAAAATGAACAGGTCTGAGCCATTTTGATTCAGATAATCATATGGTTTACTCTGCCAGGAATGATAAATTCAAGAGTAATATCCTCATACTCATTTCCAAAAACAACATTTCAAGGTTGTCTTGAAATAAATACACTGCTGTCTGAAATAGGATAATATTGATACAGTTGTAAGAAAGTTGTTAAGACTATAATTCAAATTTATAAAGCAATCACTAAAGTGAGTGATGAAGAAATTGAAGACTTCTACTAATTCCAGTATGAAACTGATCAAACATGCAATGAAAATCCACAAATTATTGGTGATTGGAAGTAAAAAATTGTAAACAAGGAAGAAGGAGTATTAGTTGAAAAATATGGTCTTTGTGATAAAAACAAAACCGGAGATAGCAAAATAGAATTTTGCAATTCCAATGACATTTTCAATGCAAATACCTTTCCTCAAAAACATGAAGAGCAACTATCCACACGGACTTTTTCAGATGGCACACACAGGTAATAAAACTGACTACGTCTAGAAGGAGAAAAGGAGCACTGGTGGTGTAATGGGTATTGTCTTCAACTGATAAATGGAAGGTCGGCAGTTCGAACTTTCAGCTAATTTGAGAGAGAAAGATGAGACTTTCTACTCCCATAACAGAAGCCCTCAGGTTCTGTATGTCTTACAAAGTCATTATGAGTCAGAATCAAGTGGATGGCAGAGAGTGATAGGGTGAAAAAACTATGGAGAAGAGCAATAAATATTAACAGTCAAAACAAGGCAAGAGACAAACTGTGGAGCAGACTCCCAGTTGCTCATATGTAAGTTCAGGTTAAAGTTAAAGAAAATTAAAACAAGTCCACAAGAGTCAAAATACAACATTGAGTCTATCTCACCTAAATTTCAACAACATCTCAAGAACAGATTTGATGCACGAAGGAAATAAAAAGATCATTAAGAAGGCAGGGAAGAAAGAAAAGAACAAAGTAGATGTCAGAAGACAAGCTGAAACTTGTTGCTGATCTTAAGACAGCTGGGTAAATAAGAGAAATGATGACGTCAATGAGCTTAACAGAAAATTTCAAAGGACAGCTCAAGAACACAATGTATTTTAATGGAATATGAAGAGACGAGGTTAGAAAGCCAAAAATGAAGAACATGTTCACCATATGTCAAGCTGACAGAACTGAAAAAAAATTCAGATAGTGGGTTGCAGTCTTGAAAAATTCTATAGGCAAAAATAGACAAAAAGACAATGGCATCCCCTGTGGGTTGTATAGTGGGCTACTAGCAATAAGGTCAGTGGTTTGGAATCACCCCAACTTTGAAGGAGAAAGAGGAGGCTTTCAGTTCTATTCCATCCTCCATCATCCCTATGAATGACAAACCATAGACCATCTGACATGGCGCATCTTAACTTACTGAAACCAATTGACCATTGGCTCAGGAAAACATTTTTTAAGAAGGACAATGGAAGCACACAGAATCACTATGCCAAAAGTCGATATTCAACTGTTTCAAGTAGTAGAGGTAGCATATGATCAAGAACTGGTGGTACTGAAGAAAGAAATTCAAACTACACTGAAGGCATTAGCCAAAAATGAGGCAAAAGGAATTGATAGAATACCAACTGAAATGTTTCAACAAGCAGATGAATCATTGAAAGCACCTGCTCATCCATGTCAAGACATTTGAAAGAGAACAAACTGTTATCTGACAGGAAGAGATTCCTATTTGTGCACATTCCAAAGAAAGATTACCCAACATAATTTGAAAATTATCTGACATTATTAATACTATCACTTGCAAGTACAATTATGCTGAAAATAAGTGAATAATTGTTTCAGCGTACATCAAAGTGGAGTTACTAGAAATTTAAGCTGAAATCAGAAGGATATCAATGCTGAGAATACCTGGAACATGTTTACTTGTATTTTTTAAAAATCATTTTATTGGGGGCTGAGCCCTGGTGGCATAAGTGATTGACTGCGGGACTGCGGCCCACGGGCTTAGCGGTTCAAATCCAGCGGCGGTTCTCAGGAACAACATTGGGTAGCATCCATGACCACCAGAGGCAGTGATGCCACCCCCAAAAAATCATTTTATTGGGGGCTCATACAACTCTTAGTACAGTCCATCCATACATCCACTGTATGCAGAGCACATTTGTATCTTTAATGCCATCATCATTCTCAAAACATATTTTTTTCACTTAAATCTCCCTGGTATTGGCTCCTGCTTTTTTCCATCCCCTGCCTGCTTGATAATTTGGAGACTATTATAATTTTTTCTTGTCGAACACTGCAAAAGTATTCAACTGTGTAGATCATAGCTATTGACAGCCTTGCAAAGAAAGAGAATTCCTGAACACTTCATCAGGCACATACAGAATCTATAGAAGGACCAAGAGTTAGTTGTTAAAAACAAGAGCAAGGAAACATTGCATCATTGAAAATCAGGAAAGGTGCATGTCAGTGGTGAGTCTTCCACCATGTTTTTGCACTCGGTATGCTGAAGAAATAATCTGACAACAACATGGGATGAAGATTGGAGGAAGGCTTATGAGCGACCTGAGATAGGCAGCTGACATAGCCTCACTTGCTGAAAAGGAGGAAGAACTGAAGCATAGGCTGATGGACATCAGGGACTACAGCCTTCCTGGTGGATTACAATTCAATCATAATTCAATGTAAAGAAAGCAAAAATTCTCACAACTGGCCTAATAGATAACAGTATGATAAATGGAGAAAAGATTGACATCATTAAGGATTTAATCCTGGTTAGATCCAGCATCAATGTGCGTAGAAACAACAGGCTAGAAATAAGCTGACATATTGCACTGGACAAAACTATAGGGCAAAATCTCTTTAAAGTGTTGAAGATCAAAGATGTTACTTTGAAGACTAGTATGCAACTGACCCAACCCATCATATTTTCAGTTTCTTCATATGTGCAATTTGGACGATGGAAAAAGAATTGATGCATTTGACTTATGACGTAGCGATATTGAAATTACCATGGACTGCTGCTAGAAGAACAAGAAATATCTGTGTTGGGAAAGAAATAGAATAATCCTGAGAAGTGAGGATGGTGATTTCATCTCATGTCCTTTGGACATTGAGATAGTTACGGTGTACGTGCCAACCTGGCCGATAGACACATATGGGAATACTGGAATGGCCGAGAGAAAAAGGACTCAGTGAGCCTTGCCTTTGTGGTTCTCAGGTCTCTTACTCTCTGATGGTCAGACCAGGGTGCAGCTGCCTTAGCCAGTTCCCTGCTTCCGCAGGCAAGGCTCACTTCTTGTGAGACATCCCTAAGGAGAAGCCACACCGACCTACCTTGATGCAGCCTTCAGTGCTGGAGCAGCCATTCACTGATTCCGCTTTCCTTCTGCAGTTGGCATCATCGCATGTGTTTTGTGAGACTGAGGAGGATTTTCCAGATCAGTTTGGACATGTGGGCTAATATTGGAATTATGGGCGTGGACAGCACTGGGTTGTGAGGCTATCAAGGCACACCTACTCTTTATATAAAACTCTCTCTGACACACCTATGAGTCTTTGTGGATTTGCTTCTCTAGTCTACCCCGACTAACACAGACATGTTATCGAGAGACCAGTCCCTGGTCACGTGCATCATGCTTAATAAAGGAGAAAGTCAATGAAGAAGACTGCCAGGAAGAGAAATTCACACAAAGGCTGCAACAACAGCCTCAAGTGTAATAATAGCCGTGAAGCTGGCCCATGGCTGAGCAGTATTTAATTCTAGCATAAATAGGGTTGCCATGCGTTGGAAC
Source organism: Nesogale talazaci (assembly GCA_004026705.1). NCBI lineage: Eukaryota > Metazoa > Chordata > Mammalia > Afrosoricida > Tenrecidae > Nesogale > Nesogale talazaci. The sequence continues at coordinate 63,672 of PVJH01006777.1, forward strand.
GACTGGGTGGCTCCTAACAACAAGAGTTTTGCAGAATGTTCTCAGAATTGACATGAAAAGCACACTCCATGAAAAGACAAAGGAGTAAATTGGACTTAATAAAAGGATACAAGATTTGTTCGATGAAAATCTCTGAAACTCTGTGAAAAGGATGAGCAGAAAAGCTACCAAGAAAAATATTTACATACACATATGTGACAAAGAATGAGTTTCTAGTAGAGGGAGATAATATATACACTGTCAAAACTCGGCAGTTAAAAAAAGAGAAAATGAGTAATATACACAGATTTTTCATTCAAGACATTATACATATATAAAATAAACTCTTGGAAAAATATTCAATGCCACCAGCCATTAGAAAAATATAAATTAAAACCCCAATGTAGTATCACTACACACTTGCAATGGTTAAGTAAAAAATACTGGCAACACCAAATGCCTGCAGGTCTGTATAGATATTACTGATAGAAATGTAAAATGGGATGACCAGTCAGGAAAACGGCTAGATGTTTCTCAAAAAGCTAAACAAGCAACTACATTACAATCCGATGATTGCATCCAGGTTTTCTATCACAGAGAAATAAAAGGTCAAGTGTTCTCACAGTAACTTGTACACAAATGTGGGTGTAGTTTTATTCATCATAGTCCAAAGAGGAAACCACGAAGAAATATTTGAATAGGTGAAAGATTAAGTAAACTGTTACTGTTACATGTGCTTGCATCTATTCCCAGGCTGTTCAACTCATAGCAACCCAATCTACAACACAGCAAAATGCTGCCTGATTCCACAACAACCATATATGGAATACTACTGAACAACCACAACAAACTCCCCAGGCAAGTAGACAGCTACGTCTTCAGAGAACAGTGCTACATGAGAAATAGTCGTTTCCAAATGGCTGCCTACTCCACGATTACATTATCTAGCATTCTTGAGATGACAACGTTTTAGAAATGGAGACAAGATTGGTGTTTTCCAAGGATGAAGGAGGAGCTGAGGTTGGTAAGGATATGGATGTGTCTATAAAAGGGTGACATGAGAAATTATTCTGAAGATGGAACTATTCTGTATCTTGACTTTATCAATCTCAATATCCTGGTTCTGATATTTAACTTAGTTCTACAAGGTACCATCAGGGGAGTGCACTGGGTAAAGAGCACAAAGGCTTGTGTTGCTTCTTACAACTACATGGGCCAACGTTTAGGAAGACAACAATGATCTCAGAGCACATTTTTTTAAGAGGAGTCTTTTTAAGTGCAACAATGAAACGAAACCATAAAGTTCCTGAATTTCGGGGTTAGCAGAAGTGTCCTCACGCTGAGTTCTAATTTACAGCAGTGTCACATTCCCTACACCAGTGGCTCATGAACCATATGGAGCGCTCTTTCAGTGTGAACGTGGGGCTCTGAAGTAACACTGAGAACACTTGAAGGTCATTATGTCAGATTATGGTGATGTAATTTGTTTGGGAAAACATGCTTATGGCTCTTGAGTGATTTCAAAGTTGTTAGGGGGGCCAGGATTGGCTCTTTGGCCTCAAGAGTTTGTCCACCGCTGCCCGAGACAATCCCAGTGGCCACATCTGGGATTTTCCCTAAAAAATGATGGGCTCTAGGGCTTACAGCTAAATAAAAGCTCATACTGCGATCTGTATTTGGTTATAACATATAGAAAGCTGGAGCAGGAGAGACAATGAATGCAGACATGGCTGAAGCACCCCCTCCCCCACCCCCGCCCCAATATTCTAGCGAGTAGTTTTGTGGCACCTGCTTTGTCCTCAGCGATCATGTTGGGAAGGTGACCATCTCTGGCTGCTGAATTATTAAAGCAAGGTGTGCTTGTATTGGGAGAGTACTTGAGAAGGGGCGCACTGTTCATGTGTTTCCTTAATATTAACCCTATTAATATATGTACATAGATCTGTTTCCCCTTCGTCATATGTACATATGTTTATATATGTATATGCCTGTGTTTAGACCTCTACAAATGTCCTTTGGCTCCCAATTCTTTCCTCTATTTCTTTCTACTTTCCTCTTGTCCCACTATCATGTTCAGCCTTCATATGAGTTTCAGGAATCCCTCTCGGCTACACTGTCCTTTACCTGGACCTGTAGAAAAAGTGGGTGCATGAGCAAAGTGGCAAAGAAAGCTGATGATGCCCGGTTGTCAGGGGATATAGAGCCTGGGGCCTTAAAAGCTTGAAGATAAACAAGCGGGCAACTAGCTGAGAAGTAACAAAGCCCACATGGAAGAAGCACAGCGGCCTGGGTGATCATGAGTTGTTGAGGAGATCAGGTATCAGGCATCAAAGAACAAAAAAAATCCTATCATTGTGAATGAGGGGGAGTGCAGAGTGGAGACCCAAAGCCCATCTGTGGGCAACTGGACATTCCCTCACAGAAGGTTAGAGTGCAGTGTAGCAATGATGAAACCTGCAAGGTTCCTCTAGTTCTTGAACACTCCCCTACCCATCACTATCATGATCCCAGTGCTACCTTACAAATCTGGCTGGACCGGAGGGTGTACACTGGTACAGACAGGAACTGGAAACAGGGAATTCAGGACAGCTGAACTCAGGATCAGTGGTGAGAGGGGTAATGATGGGTGGGTGGGGGAAAGTGGGGTAGAAAGGGAGAACAGATTGCAAGGATCTAAGTTTGGCCTCCTTCCTGGGGGATGGACAACAGAGAAGTGGGTAAGGGGAGATGTTGGATGGTATAAAATATGACATAATAATTTATAAATTATCAGGGGAAGTAGGGGAGGCGGGAGTGGGGACAAAGGGGAAAATTAGGAGTGGTTACCAGGGGCTCAAGTGGAAAGCAAGTGTTTGGAGAACGATGAAGGAGACAAATGTACAAAAGTGCTTGACACAATGGATGTATGTGCGGGTTGTGATAAGAGTTGTATGATCCCCCTATAAAATTATATATATATATAATTATATACATATATATATTGCAGGTCACAAAGATACCCGATTAACTAAAAGTGATATTACCATTTCAGAAAACACGTGAAAGTGAATATTCATGATCCTCAAAGAAATAAGCGATAATATACTAAAGTCAATTAATGTATATGAAAAGAAATCTTAGATAATAACAAATGATTTTAAGGAAAAACTCATAAAAGAGATAAACCGTAGTCTAGATACAAATAAAGAATTAGTTGTGCTCTTAAATTAGAACTCAAGCTTTTATCCACATGACAGAAAAGTGACCCACAAAAATAAAGCAAGTGAAAGAAGTTAAGAAAATGCAAGGGTCAAAGTTCCCTAAGGCTCCAAAGAGCAATATTAGCAGCAGCAAAATTTGTCAAAAGACAATGAGGTCATACAAAATGCTGGGTAATCAGATAGCATCTTACAATTCTTATACCCAGCAAATCTGGCAATGATGAACTTCTGAGTGCAGGACAATGGCTAGCTGACGCAGCCTCCACTTAGCACAAGGCCCACACTGGCCCCGTAAGCATTTTCTTATATTATCCTGGTGCAGATGAGGAAGTTTGAGCCACGAGCATAGACAGGGTCCAAGGCCCCTTGATTGGCTAGCTATTGCCAATATCCTAACAAAAAAAGTAAAGATGGTATCTTTAGAATTTAAGTCAGACAAAATAGCCATGCTTTTTCTAAGATGCTTAGCCGTTCTTAGAGCCTGTTTCTCTATGTAAAAGACAACAATGATTACACATACCTAACAAACAGGTGAGCTTGGGTCTTCCATCCTTTTGAGATAGGAGACTGGAGGCTAAGCATTTGCCTAAAACCCCGTGATGGAAATCTATATCCCCTTGTCCAACATAAAGGTCCCAGACCAGCCAAAAATATCTATCTAAATCATAATAGAGTTGATATCTGACAGTTCTAAGTTGACTTCTATATTTATGTCTCTCCACGAGAGATAATATAACCAAAGAGATATTTTCAATATAAACTACAAATATCAATCAATCAAATATCCCTGGTGGCATAGCAGGTTTTGCAATATGTTACTCATTATAAGACCAGCAATTTAAATCCATCAGCTCAACCATGGGAGTATGATGCCACTTTCTATGATGGTAAAAACTGACAGTCTCAGAACCGCAGGGACAGGTCTACTGTATCCTACAGGGCCACTAAGAATCAGGATCAACTTGATGGCAGTGGGTTTGGTTGGAGTTTTCACAAGTGTAATGTGCTTTCAAGAACATTGAGTCCACATTAGTGAACTACCCTAATAACCTTAATAGAGCTATAATTTTCCATGAGAAAATATTTCTTAAATTTCAAACACCTGACATGCAAATAAACATTCGGAGCCTAATAGATTCCTAATTTGAAAATTAATGCAATAATTTTCTTCACAAAACTGTTGACAGATGTAAAGAAGACAAATCATTTACTTTCCTAGAAACTGAGCAGAAGTACTTATAGTACACCATCTTAATAGTTACTGTTGCTTAAAAATAAATGTCTTGGTTTGGCACACATTTCTAGTGACATAACTGAAGAGAATAATCGGGTATCTCTCCTGATGCCTAAAATTAGTGCACAGAAGGAGTAGCACCCAACCATCTGATCCTATCTCTCTTGGGTAAATATTAAGTTTTGTTTCTAGTTGTCGCTGTTCTCTTTGTTATAAATCAAGACAGAAATAGAAAAGGGTTGTCTACCATGTAGCACCAAAGAAATTCCTGAAATCTGGCTTCTAACTCTCCTGGGTCAAGACAGGCTCAGAGTAGCGGTAGCTGGCCCACTGGACCCCTTCTAGCTCAGGGGTCATCTGCTTCTTACCCCAAATCCATTCTGGTTATGTCCTGAGGATACAGATTCTCATCCTCTTTTCGTTATGCTTAGCCTAGCTGTGATCTCTTATTCCAGTTAATCCTAAAGGCTGGACCTGAGGAGAAAGCGGTTTACTAATGAGGACAAGAAGGATGTTCCAGGGGTAACATCGGAGAGGGGGAGGTGTGGGAAAGAAAGTGGTGTTCAAAAACCCAGGGACTAGGGAACAGCAAGTGATCCAAAGTCAGTGAGAAGTAGGTTGTAAAAGGTCTGGTTGGGATTGATCAAGGGGAATGCAACCAAGAGGAATTACTGAAACGCAAATGAAGGCTGAGCATGATAAAGAGACAAGAGGAGAGTAAAAGGAAATAGAGGAAAGAACTAGGAGGCAAAAGGCATTTATTGAGCTAAATACAGTCATGTACATATATAAATATATTTTATATGATGGAGAAATAGATCTATGTGCATATATTTATAGGTATAGTATTAAGGTAGCAGATGGACATTGGGCTTCCACTCAAGTACTCTCTCAACACAAAAAACACTTCGTTCTATTAAATTGGCACTCCTTTATGTTTACCTTCCTGACATGATTGCTGAAGACAAATGTGTATATAAGCAAATGTGGTGATGGAAGTTGATGATGACTGGCTATTAAAAGGTATAATGTCTGGGGTCTTAAAGGCTTGAAGGTAAATAAGTGACCATCTAGTTAGTTCAGAACAACAAAGCCCACATGGAAGAAGCACACCAGCCTGTGTGATCATGGGGTGTCGAAGAGATCAGGTATCAGGCATCAGAGAACAAAAAAATCACATCATTGTGAATAAGGGGGAGTGCAAATTGGGGACTTAAAGTCCATCTGTAGGCAACAGGACATCCCTTTACAGAAGGGTCCTAGGGAGAAGAGGAACCATGCAAAGAGCAGTGTAGCAACAATGAAACATATAACTTTCCTCTAGTTCTTAAATGCTCTCTCCCCCCACCTCCCACTATCATGATCCAATTTTACCTTAAAATTTTACCTTAGCTAGACCAGAGTATATACACTTGTACAGATGGAACTGGAAACAAGGGAATACAGGACAGATGATACCTTCAGGACCAGTAGTGAGAGTGGGGATACGGAGTGGGTAGAGGGAAGGTGGGGGAGAAAGGGGGAACCAACTACAAGTATCTACATATAACTTCTTCCCTGGGGGATGGACAACAGAAAAGTAGGTGAAGGGGAATGTCAAACAGTAAGGTATGATAAAATAATAATAATATATAAATTATCAAGAGTTCAGGAGGGAGAGGAGAGCAGGAAGGGAGGGGAAAATGAGGAACTGATACCAAGGGCTCAAGTAGAAAGCAAATGTTCTGAGAATGATGAGGGCGACAAACGTACAAGTGCGCTTGACACAATGGATGTATGTGTGGATTGTGCTAAGAGGGGTTTGAGCCCCCGATAAAATGATATTTAAAATAAATAAACAAAACCAAAAAAACTTATGTTAGTGAGGATGTAGAAAAATCAGAACCCTTAGCCAGTGCTGACAAATATGCAATATGGTACAACTGTTATGTGGCAATTTCTCAAAAAATAAAATAAATGAAACTTAAATAAAATTAAATTTTTAAAAAAGGAGCGTTCCAGATGTCAGCCATTATAACTGGACTCTGACTCCTCTTCCACTTGGAAAGATGATGAGATGAGTTGAAAGAGAAGTGAGCTTATCTGTAAATGTGAAGACAATGGCAAAACAGGAGTGGACCACAGATGATTTAAAGGAAGGTCAATGGTGGTGGGTCCTGACCCCCAATGGCTTGAGAAAATAACATCATTTTTTTAAAACTGTTCTCTCTTTTCAGTGTTCCTATGTTCTCATTTGAAGATTCCTTTCCTTTCTTTCTTTCTCTCTCTTTCATGCTCTCTCTCTTTTCTTTTCTCTCTTTTTTGTATGCTTGTTGTCTTTTCCCTTCTGCATTCTTTCCCATCAAACCCTCTCCTCCATCCCAAGATACACTTCTAGTAGCTCACTATTTTCAGAATTCAGCCCTTCGGTCGCGTGCCTTTATTCCTTGCTAAGGTGTTCTCACTTACCATGTTACTTTCCCAATAATCATTTTGTTTGAACGAGAACACAAGCTTGGCCTGTCCTCGAGGTCTTGGCCTCTGGAGGCCCCAGGGAATGCCTTGTTTGGCTTTCCCAAGGAAATCAACAGGTCATGTTCGGGACAGATTTCTTCAAACCTCTTCTTCAAACATCAGAGTGGGGAGAGGGAGAATGCAGTTCCACAATTCTTTAAAGCACTTCAAAATACAAAGGACTTGGGGAGTGCCTCAGGGATGCAAAACAAATTCTTAGCAAAAATCCACAGTGGACCCTATTCTTGTTTTCCTTGCTGAGAAGTGGATGTCATATTAATTCGTTAAGTTGCTCCATTTCTACCAACAGGATAGACACATGACTTCTAGACTCAGCAAAGATGCTTTTTTAAAACGGCAATAGTGATACACTGAGGTAGGGGTGCTTGGGGAGTGAGTCAAAAGGTCTTTGCAAAAACACTATCTCCACTGTACAGTGACTGCCACCAAACCAGGGAATATCAGTGCTGGGGAAAGGAAGACCAGTTCTTCTTAGCATTAGCCTACTAACAGCTTGATGGGAAGCAACACTGTGGCCTGGATTGACAAGGCGTGTATTTTAAGTATTGATTTCATACATGCCTACTAAGACTATGTTCTGTTGGGATCCTGTCTCCAGCCTTTAAGAGGGTTAAGTCCTAATTGATAGGGCTGTTATGAGCTAAACTGGGAATTTCAGGCAGTGTGTTTTCCCAAGCAAGGAGTGTGAAGGAGTTACGAAATCATCTTCGATCCAGTGATTTCCACATTGAAGTTTGCAGAGCCCTGAGGTTCTCGGGTGCTTCCTCAGAGGCAGTCTAAGTCAGGGAAGGCAGAGACCCTGTGGGACACTCCACATGGTAGGAAAGTGGTTTAGATAGATGTGGAATAAGTCCAATAGATATGAATCTGAATATTTTTGTGGTGTTCTGTGTGACTACTTTTCTCCCTATGGGAAATACCTGAATTTGACCTGCAGCTTGCAGTTGCCATGGCATCCAGGGATCTCTGTTTCCATAGCACTAGTTATCCACGGAAGAATGGAGGTAGGATGGCTCTCACCACTCTGGGAGCCTCTCCCCTGCCTCCACCCTTATATAAAAAAGTAAGCAAACAAAAAACTGCCAAAGACATAACATCCACAAAGAAGAAAGGTACCTGAACTGTGTAGATTGAAGCACATATACTAGAGGAAATGGCGTCTACCCACTAGCCAATTGGGAATTGTTCACGCAAACTGCCTGCCTCAATTCATGGAGACTGAGCCTCACAGTGCTGAGATAAATGATAGTAGTGCCTTGAATCAGATACAAAAGATAAAACAATAAGCAAAATAAAAAGATATTTCCTTTAAGTGTCTTGCCTTTGAAGGCTATACTTTTCATCAAAGAATTGGGACAAAATCGTGGATAAAGGCCAGTGACCATGAACTGTTAAGGGAAATCTTCTGATTTAGAGGTGGAGATAGAATAGGTGATAGCAATTCTATAACCTATCCCCAGACACACTCATAACCAGCAACACTTTTCCATTTCACTAAAAGCAGACTTTCTTTAGAAAAAAACAGGATATTTTAAAACATTATCAATGCATTATGAATCAGATTCAATGTCAGCATGTCCTCAAATTGAACTAGTATGGGGTTCTTCAACATAAAGACTTTCCTTAATCCCTACTGTTATTTTTACTTTTTCAAGGAATCAAGGGTCTCGTAGAATCTTAAAATATATAAAAATCCAATCCTTGCCTTTCTGGATTAACCCAAATATCCCAGTCTTCTCAGATCACCTACCTATTAGACATATAGTTCTCATGTCTCAGTAAATTCTTCCTCACAATTAATTCATGCAATTTACTAGACTATAATTTTCTTTAGAGGAAAGTCCCCTTTCTTGTTCACAACTGTATCACTTATGCCTTCAGTACTTGGGACATACAAATATTAGAAGCTTTATAAATGGATGAGCAATGATTGAAAAGTAAATAAGCAAGTTTGTTGGATTCTGCATTTAGGAAAGTAGAAGAACATTGTTTCCCCAGAATACTTTTTCCACACTTAAAAACAAAATAAAACCCACTGTCATTGGGTCAGTTCTGAGTCAGTGGCCCTATATCGGGTTTACAAAGCTGTCACTCTGTAGGGGAGCAGGTAACCTCACCTTTCTCTTGTGAAGCAGTTGGTGGGTTTGAACTTTGTTGTTAACAGTTCGGTGGTTACCTAGCCCAACCACCAGAGTTCCTTTCTCAAATGCAAAATACTCTCAAATCTTCTTTTCTTGCAACTAAATATCTCTAGGATCTGCCTCTGTCAACGTCCTTTCAAATTTTGTTCATCAGATCATTCATGTCATTTGCTGTTCTCCTCAGAATTGTCTCCATGTTCTCTGAAACAAGACTACATAGAAGTTTCTAGGGAGGTTTTACACAAGAAGAAATTGACAGAAGGAGTCTCTCATATCCTATGCTGCCTATTCAACTGTTTCTTCACTTCCAGTCATTGACTTAGGCACCACTACTCCAATTGACTCCCAATCATTACTGATTTGCCTTTATTGCTTCTCATGTGATTTACATGGCTGGTCAGTCCCAATCTGACTAGGAGCTTTTTTTTCCTGTCTCTTCAGTACTCATTCAGCCCCGCTTCCTTATGTTATCTTTTCTAGCTTCGAAAGCACATCACTCAGAACTCAGTCAGGGAAACAGAACCCACACCAGATTTTTTGACAAAGAAAATTCAGCATAAAATTTTGGATAGGACTAGAAAACCAAAAGCATACCAGAGAAACAGAGATAATTATGAGCTTGGAACTACATGAAGAAGCTAGGGGCAAGGGGAGACCACAGGAAGAGACTGGAGTTGTGATACTCTTAAAATCTTGAAGGAAATCCCTGTGGATTAGATTTAGACTTCTGAAGAAAAGCAAAGTCAATAAAGCTGGTATATATCAATATCTATATATCAATATATACCAATAAAGCTGATGTATGTATATATGTGTATATGTGTATATATATATCAGAATGTGTGTGTATATATATATATATATCAGAAACATGAAACCAGTGAGAATAGGTAGTACTTTATTCCCTGATATGTAGTCTTCTCTCACTTACTGCCATTCAGTCGATTCTGACTCATCAAACAGAGTAAAACTGTCCTTTCCATGACTACATTTTTAAATACTGTTATTGCTGGATAGTACGGCTCTTACCACAATCCATACTTACATTGTGTCAAACACATTTGTACATTTGTTATCACCATTCTCAAAATATTTGCTTTCTACTTGAGTCCTTGGTATCAGCTCCTCATTTTCCCCCTCTCTCCTTGCCCCACTCCCTCATGAACTCTTGATCATTTATAGATTATTATTATTTTGTCATGCCTTATACTACCTAATGTCTTCTTTCACTCTCTTTACTGTTGTCTATTCCTCAGGGAGGAGGTTATATATAGATCCTTATGATCAGTTTCCCCTTTCATCCCACCTTCCTTGAAACCCTCCCTATATTGCTACACTCACCACTGGTCCTGCAGGGTCATGTGTCCTAGATTCCCTGTTTCCAATTTCTCCCTGTACCAGTGTACATCCTCTGGTCTAGCCAGGTTTGGAAGGTAGAATTGGGACCATGACAGTGGGGGAGGGAAGAAAAAACATTTAAGAACTAGAGGAAAGTTGTATGTTTCATCGTTGCTACACTGCTCCCTGACTGGCTTGTCTCCTCTCCTGGACCCTTCTGTAAGGGGATCTCCAGTTGCCTAAAGATGGGTTTTAGCTCCCCAATCTGCACTCCCCATAATTCACAATGATATGATTTTTGGTTCCTTGATAGCTGATACCTGATCCCATCAACACTTCATGATCACACAGACTGGTGTGCTTCTTCCATTTGGGCTTTGTTGCTTCTGATCTAGATGGCCACTTATTTACCTTTAAGATCCCACACACTATATATTTTTGATAGCTGGGCACCATCAGCTTTCTTCACCACATTTGTTTATGCACACATTTGTCTTCAGTGGTTGTGTCAGGAAGGTGAGCACCATGGCATGCCAGTTTAATAAAAAAAAGTGTACTCGCATTGAAAGAGTACTTGAGTGGAGGCCCAATGTCCATCTACTATCTCAATACAAAACCTATAAATATATGCACATAGATCTATTCCCCCATCATAATATATAAATATATTTACATATGTACATACCTGTATTTAGATCTCTATCCATGTCCTTTGCCTCGTAGTTCTTTCCTCTATTTCCTTTTGCTTTCCTCTTATTCCATTATCATGCTCCCCATGGCTACAAATCTTTATGGGGTGAGAGAGATTTGTTTTTCTTCCATGGAGAATGGGAAGGTGTGAACTTCTGACCCTAAGGTTAACAGCCTAATGAGAAGCTCACTATAAAGCCAGGACTTCCTCGGTCCATTCTATTACCATGTCGATGCAGAACCTCAAAAGAAGATGGAAAACTTATATAGCCACTGCACCAAAAAGAACTGATTGACGTTTGGTCATTTAAGACAGTAACATATAATTTAAAAAGCAAAAATAACCCCCCAAAACAATGATAGCCAAAGGAAGAAATGCAAACCCCACTGAAGACAGTAATAATAAAAGGGAGGCAGGGTGGCTACAGGAATTGATCAAATAACCACTGAAATGTTTTAACCCATGGATGCAACACTGGAGTTACTCACATTTTTTATGGCAATAAATTTGGGATAGATACCTGGCCAATTGATTGGAAGAAAAAGCACACTCATACTTCTTATTTTAAAAAAGTGATCTGAAAAAATTGCAAAAAAAAAAAAGGTTGAACACCAGCATCATATCACAAGTAAAACTTTGCTGAAGATAAGCTGGAAGTTGTTTCAATAGTCCATCAACAGGGAGCTGCCAGAAAACCCAGCAAGATCACAAACGAGCATCAGTAGTAGAGCCTTGCTAAAATTCAAATAAAATAAGAACCTCACTTCCACTTTCAAAGCCTGACACTCTCTCAGAGAAAATAAGATCCTATAAGTTTATTGCTTCTTAAACAACATATACAAAACCTTGTTTGCTGAAAGCAGAGAGGAATTGAAGCACTCGGCTATACAGAACAATGAATACGACTTTATCCTGGGTTATCCCTCAACATACATAACACAAAAATCCTCACAACTGGGTCAATAAGCAGCATCATAATAAATTGAGATAACATTGAACTTTTCATGGATGTCATGGATTTCACTTTACTTACCCATGAAAGTAGCTGGTAAGAAATTGAATATTGTATTGCAATTGGTAAATCTGCTGCAAACGGTCTTTTGAAAGTGTTAAAAAGCAAAGACATTGCTCTGAGAACAAAGGTACACCTGAGCTAAAGCCCTCGCATTTTCAATTGCCACATATCCAGCCAAAACTTGGACAATGAATAAGGAATACTGTTAGTCTGGGTAGACTAGAGAAACAAATTCATAAACATGCATGTGCATATAAGAGAAAGGTTTATATACAAGAGGAATGGAACATTGAGAAAATGTCCCAACCCAGTCCAGTCCAAAGTCATAAATCCAATATTATCCCATATGTCCAATATCGGTCTATAAAGTCTCCTTCTGACTCATAAAGTACATGCAATAGCACCAGGATAATCACAGGGCAGGGGTGCAGAGTCTTGTGTATGTAGCAACAGTAGAAGCATCCCGAAGCTGACAGGGGTCTCCCCATAGCTCCTTTTCAGGGCTCAGGGTTCATCAGCAGTGTCCATTGGTGTTAAAAGCCTCTCAGTGCTGGCAGGGATCTCTGGGGTTTTTCTGGCTTGAGAAGTCTGGTTCCATCAGGGTAAGTCCATGTGGCTTATCCCCCGACTCCTCCAGTTCCTAGGATTCAGGGTCCGTGTTGCCATCTTGTCTTGTCAGTTGAGTGTCTCCCAGGGACTGAGTCTTTAGTCTCTCACCTCCACAGGGGTGAGATTTCCCAGAATCCTCAGAGAAAACCATGCCCACACAGAGGCCTCATTGGCTATCTCCAGATTGACAGTCTAGACTCCACCCCTACACTCCCAGTGCTGAAAATGACACAGATCAGTGACTGCCACAAAGACTAAAGAAGAATTTTAATTATGGCATTGAATGGTGTTAAATGCAGTGTTGGTGAAACATATTGAATATACCATGCATGGACTGCTGGTAGAACAATCTTGGAAGAAGCACAGACAGAGTTCCCTTTAGAAGTGAAGGTGACCAGTTGCTGTCTCCTGTACTCTGGACATGGTATCTGCAAGACCCAGTCCCTGGGAAGGGAAGTCATGCTCAGTAAAGTAAAAGGTTAGTGAACAAGGAGAAGACTCTCAATGAGGTGAATTTGTATAATGATTACAAAAATGGACTCCAACGTAACAATTGTATGAATGGTACTGGGCCAGCAGTGTTTTATTCTGTTGTACATGGATCAAGATTAGTTGGAGTACTTCACAACAGTAATAAAAGAGGCATTGGTGTAAAGTGGGTAGTCTTAAAACCACCCCCACCAAAAGCGGACAGTATTAAATCGCCTCTCCCCCCCTCCTCCAAATTGCATGCCCTGGAATGGACTCTGTCTCCAAGTGTCCCTCGACAGGCACTATCTATGTAGATCTTGGCCACCTGATTGGAAGAGAATCATACATTTACCAATTCCAAAGAAAACAACAGGATAGCCAAATTATAGAACAATGTCATTCATATTACAGGTAAGTAAAATTTTATTAAAGATTATGAAGCAATAGTTGTAGCACTACATTGACCAAAAGCTGCCAGAGGTTGAAGCCAGATTCAGAAGAAGATATGGAATGGGGGATAGCATTGCTAACATTAAATGTATCTTGGCTACAAGCAGAGACCACCAGAAGGGTGTTTATTTGTGTTTTATTAACTATTCAAAGGCATTCAACTGTGTGGATCATGACAAACCAAGGACAGGCTTGAGAAGAAGGGGAGTTCGAGAATATCACATTGTGCTGAGGGAGCACCTCTACAGGATTCAAGAGGCAGCTATCTGAACAAAACAAGGGGGAACTGTATGGTTTAAAATCAGGAAAGGTGTGTGTCAAGGTTGTCGCTTCTCACCACACTGGTTCAATCTCTATGCTAATCAAATTATCATGGAAACTGGATTATATGAAAAAGAAGGCAGCATCAGGATTGGAGTAAGGCTTATTAATAACCTGAGGTATGCAGATGACTCAACCTCATTTGTTGTAGGTGAGAAAGACTTGAAGCACTTGCTGATGAAGATCAAGGATTGCAGCCTTCAGTGTGGATTATGACTCAATGTCTTCCTTTGTCAAAGGAAGAACAAAATCCTCACAACTGGACCAGTATGTAACATCACAGTAAACTGAGAAAAGATTGAAGTTGTCAAAGATTTTATCTTGCCTTCTATTTTTTCTCCCTCCTGTAATGGCCTTCATTCATTGTCCAATGCCCTTCATCCTAGCAAAGACCTGTCACTAGTTCTTTATACTTTGTTCTGATTATGAGGTCATACTGTAGAAGAGAAAGCTCAGCTGGAAAATTGCAGGCTTCAGAGTGCAAAAGGGGAAAGAAACTGTTTTAAGATGCAAGGATGAACATGGATTTCCCTGAAATCACAGTGTCTTTGCCAATCTGTTTCAGGGACTCCCTATCAAGGCCTCCTTAGCATTCCAATGACAGTCTCTACATACCACTGGCTGAGAATCCAACTCAGCCACTACACAGTCATTCTTTTGAAGCTGAGTTTCATCACGGTGGCACTTGATGAATGGATCCATTTGAATAAACAGAATGTTTTGTCCGACCACTAAAGATAAAGTATATAGATAGCATTTTTAAAGGCTAGAGAGCACAGACCTTACTAACAAAGACATTTAGTTTGCTTTAATTGCACCTATTTTAATGCATATTGGTTGTTCAAATCTATAAAGGCTCCCTGAGATAATGCAATTGTGCTTAGAAAAAAAACTTTTCAGTTTTATAAATTGGAGAAATTAATCAAATTAAAATAGTCTTCGGGAAGCTCTCGGTGGGACTAGATCCAAGTGGGCAAGAAGATATTGGCCTTTGAGGTGGCGCAGAGCCTAAACCCTTTCCCTGCCACTGTTCCTGGCTGTTCATCAGAGGGATGCAACTCAGCAGATCTGCATCTCAATCTGAAACCAAAGCAAAAGGATTGTGATGATAATAATGCCAAGAATGCCAATTTGAAGACATTTACGATTCAAGAACAGCTGTGCTGACATTTAGCCAGCTTTCGATAATAAATTAGGCTGTTCGAAATAGCCAAGAGTTGAATCAATGACGTCATTTTTTTTTCCGCTTACCAAAAACATAAAATAAAATGGATGTTTCCTTATACTTCTTTGATGGATCATAAACTTAAGATTTTTTTTTGGGGGGGGGGCGGGAAATTCAACCTTTTCTTTTTGATTTAAAATTTGGACAATGATTCACATTCCTTGAGTTGTACAACCATACCCACCCCCTCTTTCTCTCGGTCCTCTCCCTCCCCATGTTAACAAAAACTAACTGTCCCTTTAGGCTCCCATCTAATCTTTCAAGTTATAGTTTTCATCCATCTAGGTAGTTCTTTAAAAAGCATAACGCTTAACTTGTTTTTACCTAATTAAGTTAAACTACTGTGTTAGTATGGGTAGACTGGCGAAACCGATCTAGAAAGACTGATATGTGTATAAGAAAGAACTGTATATAAAAGAGTAATGATATAGTAAGAAAATATCCTAGTCCAGTCCAGATCAAGTTCCTAAGTCTGATCAATATTAGTTCATATGTCTGTTGCCAATCTAAAAATTCCTCTTCAGACTCACACAACACATGGAATGACGCCAAATGCAGGAAGATCGCAGGTCAGTGGGTGGAAAGTCTTAGGGATCCAGAGGTGGTGTAAGCGTCTTAGAGCTGGCAAGGGTCTCCAGGTGGCTCCTCCAGCTCCAGGACTCTGGCTCTGTCAGTGTAGCTCCATGTGTCTTGTCAACAGGAAGGCCTTGCAGGGGTTGTCTGTGTCCCACCTTCAGCAAGCTATTTATCTCCTTAGCGCTTCCAAATGAGGTCAGCAAGCTGTGACCTGATTGACAGGCTAGACTCCACCCCTTCACAAATTGACACCAGATTATGTAACTAACACAACTACTATCTAGTTTTAAGATGACTTCAGGCATTGTTTTTGGTTTAAAGTTTAAAGAAAGTATTACCCTGAGATTATCTTTAAACTTAAGATTTTTTTTAGCCTTTTTTAACCATGTGCTTCGTTTTGTGAATAGTCTTTTTTTGATATCACTTGGTTCTTAATAACCCATTATGTCCTTTATATGTGAAAGTTCTATATCATTCTATATCTTTCATGTACTTTCTAGTTTTGTATATGCATTTCCTTTTCCCAAAATAAAAAGACTGCTACTGTTTGCAGGAACCATAAAAACTGCATGGCAGTAGGAGTGTCAGAGTGCTTTCCTAGTTGACCTCACATTTTGACAGTCCCCCACCCCCAGCAGAGTACGAGGGCTCCCATTTCTCCACCCTCTCCCCAGCATTGGTTAGTTTCTATTTGTTGTTGTTAACGTGGCTGTCCTTTGTCAGTATTAGGTGGTATCTTTGCAGCTTTTGAATGGCTAGTGATCATGAACGATTCTTCTTATTTAAGGACCATTTGTATGTCATCTTTGGTCAAATGTCTGTTCATATTCTTTATGTATTTAATTTTTTTTCTGATTGAGGGGCTGAGAGTTGCCTATAGATGTTATAGATTTATTCTCTTGGCTTTTGTGTTATTGTCAATTTTTCCCCAATATGTGAGTTATCTATAGTGTGATTTCAAACAACTGGAAATAGAAATTCCATACAAGCTGGCAATATTTTTACTAGGTTTATCCCTTACAGAAATATAAAATATAACATGAAAAGATGTGCATACCTATGTTTATCATAGCACTGCTCACAATAGCTAGAAGAGGAGACTAATCTAAAGGTCTTTTTCAATCAATTTTTAAGTTGTTTTTAATGACTGGTTATATTATCAACTGCAAATGGACCACTTTAACTAATTTTTTGCACTTTCTTGACCATATTCATTATCTAATTTCCTTCTAGAAAAAAATGGACCAACACCATTCTTTTCCATAATATGAATGTCTTTTCCCCATGTTTCTCAACCTTAATTATTTTTTTAATTCTCCCCCAAAGCAAAGAAATTGCCTACTCAAATATATTAATGTGCCGTTCTAGAGTTCAGAAGCCCTAAGATTAAAGTGACCAGATTTTAAGCGGGACACCATTGACCAGGGGGAGAAGGGGTTCTTGATTAAAAATTTGGTCTATATGGAGCAACAAAAATTTTCATAGCAAGCAAAAATAGTATTGTTAAATATTTAATTTTAAAATGCCATGGGACATCGTTAAATTGTTAAAAAGCAGGATGTGTGGTCACTTTACCTAAGATCAAAGTATCTACAGACCTGTGTTCTGTCTTGTTGTCCAGTGCTTTTCATTTTCTAGAGGCCAGCTGCATGCTTTAGTTCCTGGTTCCTTTATTCTAGCTTCAAAACCAGCAGCATAACTACCTTACCTCTCTCTTGCTCTTGCTCCCTCCATCTCTGTCTTTCCTGATCTCTCTGTGCATGTGTGTGTGTGTGTGTGTATGTGTGTGTGGCTCTCTCCCTCCCTCTTTCTCTCTCCCTCTATCCCCATCTGCTTCCATCATAGCACACAATAGATAAATATGAGAAGAATAGGAGTTATGAAAACACTGCCTAGTTCCATTTGCCACTGGTATTTGAATGCTTTCGTTGTTCTTTGTGCTCCTGTGGAGCATGTACGTGGACCAAAAGGTAGTTGTATGAACAGAAGAAGGGAATGCTGAAAGTCAGGGAAGGTGTACATCAGAGTTGTTTCCGCTTACCAGACTCTTTTAATCTATATGCTGGGCCATTTATCACACAGCTGGATTGTATGAAGAGGAGTGTGGCATCAGAATGTGATGAAGGCTTTTTAACAACCTGTGCTATGCAGATGACAAAAACTTGATTGCTGAAAGTGAGGAGGAATTGAAGCACTTGTTCATGCAGCTCAAGAACTGTAGCCTTCAGTATGGATTGCAACTCAATGTAAAGAAAACCAAAATCTCCACATCTAGACCAATAGGTAACGTCACAGTAAGTGGAGAAAAGATTGAAGGATTTTGTCTTCCTGGGGATCCACGATCAAAGTTCATGAAAGTAACACTCAAGAAATCAAAAGGCGTATTGGTTTAGGAAAAGCTGCTGCACAAGCCCACTTTCGAGGATTGAAGAGCAAGGATGTTACTTGGAGGATGAAGGTCCATCTGACCCAAGCCCAGGCACTCTCCAGTGCGTGGTATGCATGTGAAAATAAGACATTGAATGGGAAAGGCTGTAAAGAAGAACAGATAATTTCAATGGCGGTGCTGAAGAAAAATATTGAACTGTTAAAAGGAAAAACTGATCTGTATTGGAAAAAGTAAGGCCAGAGTGCTCCTTAGAGGCAAGGATGGTGAAAACTTGGTCTGTCTTACTTTAGATATATTGTTAGGGGAGACTGGTCACTGGAGAAGGACGTCATGTTTGGGAAAATAGGGGGGCAGTGAACACGAGGAAGGCCCTCAATTGGATAGGATGACACAGGGGGTGCATTGTTTTGTACTGTGGTGCATAGGGCTGCTATGCATTGGAGCTGACTCAATGACGACAACAACAACAGTCCTTTACAAGAGTAGACAACCCCATCTTTCTCTCTCAGAGCAGTTGCTGGTTTCAAACTGCTGACTTCACAGTTAGCAGCCCACTGTTACGCACTACACCATCAGGGCTCCTTATGAAGGCATCTGAGAAGCCTCAATTCTTCGTGGATCTCAGGTTATAATTATTCCCATCGAGTTGACTCTGATCTGATGCAGAACAGAATGAAATGTTACCCAGTCCTGTGCCATCTTCATGGTCACAGATTTTTGTGTCAATCGTGGCCACAGTGTATTTTGAACATCAGGGGCCATTATTCTTTCAGCGCATTCTCGGATAATATTTTATTTTGAGCCACGGTGTCTTTACTGGCCAATTTTTAGAGCAGCTCACCAGGTCTTTCTTCCTAGTACATTTTACTGTAGAAGTTCCATGGAAACATATCTATTTTGAGTGTCACACTGGTATTTGAAATGTGGCATAGTGTCCAGTGTCATAATAACACACAAACCACCACAGTACAACAAACAGGGAAATACCAGGTCTTGGCAGTTGGTTAGGTGACATTGAATCCATACTGATTCCCAGTGGCCCCATGTGTTAGAGTACAGCTGCCCTTTAGGTCAGTGGTTCAAAACCTTCCTAATGCCAAAACCCTTTCACAAGTCCCTCATTTGTGGTGACCCCCCCAACCATAAAATTATTTTTTGGGGGGGGCATCACTGCCTCTGGTGGCCGTGGGCGCTAACCAATGCTGCTCCTGAGAGCCGCCGCTGGATTTGAACCACCAAGCCTACAGGCTGCAGTCCCGCTCTCAACCACTTATGCCACCGGGGCTCAGCCCCATAAGATTATTTTTGTTGCTATTTCATATCTGTAATTTTGCTATTGTTATGAATTGGGAAACCCCTATGAAAGGGTCATTCAATCCCCAAAGGGGTGGCAACCCAAAGGTTAAGAACCTGGAGTCTAGCATTTTCTTGGTTGTATCTTTGCAGAAAGAGATAGGTTCTTCTTCCATGGGGTCACTAGGTGACTTTGAACCTTCAACCTTTGGAGAAGCAGCAAACTGTTTAAAGCTCCTTAGGGCTACATCACTATCCCCCTTAATTAAATCCAAATTCCTTAAATTGATGTAAAAAAAAAAAACTATGTGGTCGGACTGACTTTCTTCCTGATTTTGTCCACCCCTTCTTCCCCCTCTTCCTACATTTCAGCTCTACTTCACTTTGGTTCTTCAAACACTCTATGTTCCTGACATTGACCTCTGTGGACTATTCAGCGATAGAATGGCATGGTTCCTACTTTACTATGAACCCAAAATGAAACAAAACAAACAAAACCCTTCACTGCCATCAATTCTATCTTGACTCCCAGCCATCCCACAGGACAGGGTAGAACTGCCCCCTGTCCAAGACTGTAACTGTTCTCCAGAGTAGAAAGCACCATCTTCCTTCCAGGAAGTCACTGATGGTTTCAAGCTTTGGACCTTGTGGATCACAGAAAGCATTTTTCAAAACCATCTGAATTCCACTTGAAAATCCTCAGAGACACCCTCCCTGGTGACAGGTAACCTCCCACCCACTTACCAGTAAGCGGCTCCCTTTCCTGGTATTTTCCTTGTTCTTTTGTTTGTTTCTAAATTGTTTGACTCCCCACAGAATTGAAAGAGTGGAGAATGCAGATCTTGAATCAGTCAGATGCAAGCAGAGTAGCCAATGACAATAGAGAAACACAAATTGCAGGCACTTCACTCAAGGAAAGCCGCCTCTCACATGCCTGTGCTCTACCTGGGCAAACACAGGGTCTCTTCCATGCAGGCAATTGGAAGTGCCAGCGAGCATGGCATTTTATTACTGCATCACACGAGACAGAAAGCCTCCAAGAACTATCTCACTTTTGCTTCGTGACCCCACACTAGCCATGGCTCTGGGTTGGAAAGAGACTGTAATATTTCAATGAGCACTGCCACAGGAATTGTGCCTGCTAGTTCATCTATCTGCTGCCAGTGCCTGCCATTGAGTCAACTCTAATCCATAGAGGTCTGAGAGAATAGAGGTGAACTTTTTCTTATAGTGTCCAAGGCTGTTAATCTTTTAAGGAGGATGATTTAAGTTTTTCTCCTGCCGAGGACCTGGTGGGTTCAAACCACCGATCTTCCATTTAGTAATTAAACTTAACCTTCAGCACATATTAAGTAACCAATAAAGAGATGTAGACTGAATAAATGAAAATCGAACACGATTTCTGCTCTCAAAAATCTACTAAAAAAATCATGAAACTCATGGATAACTGTGGGTCTAAAACAGAAAAAATGTGGTATAGAACATGTAAATTGCCTGAGGAGGATGTAAACAGTAGGATCTATATATTACCATTTCAGAGATGGTGAAGAAAGAGCAGGGCATTGCGTGATTTACATTGGGAAGATCACTACAGCAGCTGTGTGATGGTTGGAGCAAAAAGGAGAAGCTCCTGGAGGCAAGAAGACCTGTCACTTGGCTATCGCAGTTGCAGTGCAGCAAATTGTTTAATACAGCTCTTCTAGCCAGGGTATTTGTAACTCCCACAAAACTACTTTTCCCCTGGTTGTCTAAGTGGAAGGAAATTCTGATAGCGTGTGTCATGCATTCCCAAACTTGGCTGGTCATTGGAATCTCCTGGAATCTGGTGAAGCTACTGATCCCTGAACTCCTTCTCCTAGATATTCTGATTCAAATCAAAACCAAAACCAATGCCATTGAGTGGATTCCAACTCGCAGAGGCCCTACCGTGTGTGAAACTTGCCCTGCGGTTTTCCAAAACTAACTCTATGGGAGTAGGAACCCTCATCTTTATCCCACAGAGCAAATGGTGATTTCAAACTGCTAATCTTGTGGTTTGAAGCCCAAGGCTTAACCTACCACACAACTAAGGACCATGAATAGAGTCCAGGGATCTGTATTTTCATCCAAGTGAAACAAATGATCCGCCAAAGTTGGGAACTTATGGGTTAGATGAGTTGATGGTGAGTGATTATGAATGGGTTTAGTTGTAATTGTCCTCCTGATAGGTATAAAATGAGCCATCTCAGAGCTGGAGGAGCAATTTCACTACCATCAAGGAAGAAGAGTCAAAAAAAAAGGGCTCCGAGACCCCTACACATGAAACATCCTCAATTTAGGGAAAGAAGACTGACACCAGAGAAACAGCAGAAAAGTGGCAGAATAGTAGCAGTATAACCAAGAGCATGGAAGAGAACAATGGACTCTCCATCCCACAAAAGTTGTAAAGCCTGAGTGCCATTGGGCAAGGTGCTTGCTTGCTGGAATCACATGTTTCCGGGCACTTAGTGAGAAATTGTAGTCAGCAAAAGAATTATAACTAATTGACTTAAAGGGAATTCAATCAGTGCAACTATTATTGAAGCTTATGTACCACCCACCAAGGCTAGTGATGAAGAAATCGAAGGATTCTACCAATGTCATTAGTCTGAAATTGCTCAAACATGGAATTATGCTACATTGATAACTATTGGCAATTGGAATGTAAAAGTTGGGAGCAAAAGCAAAAGAGCAATAGTAGTAAAACATGGCTGTGGTGATAGAAATGATGCTGGATATCACATGAAAGAATTTTGCAAGACCAAAGAGTTGTTCATATAAGCACATTGTTTGACAACACAAATGGTGACTATACACATGGACTTCTGCAGGTGGTATGCACAGAAATCAGATTGACTAGGTTTATGGGAAGAGACAATGGAGAAGCTTCATATCGGCAGCTAAAATTGGGCCAGGGGCCAACTGTGAAACAGGCCATCAGTTGCTCAGACATAAGCTCAGGTTGAAGCTGAAGGAAATTAAAACAAGTCCATGAGAATCAATATCTTACCTTGAGTCTATTCCCACCTGAATTTTCCAAACATTTCAAAGACAGATTTGCTACATTGAAAACTAAAAACAGAAGACTGGAGCTGTGGGAAGACAGCAGGAACATCATTTGTGAAGAACACAAACGATTGTTAAAAAGACAGAGAGGTAAGACGATACTAAAGTGGATATTGGAGGAGACTCTAACATTTGATCTTAATCCATTGAGTAGCTAAGGTACCTGGAAGAAATGATGAAGTCAAAGGCCTGAGCTGAAAAATGTAAAGGACAGCTTGAGAAGACAATGGAAAATATTGAAATAGAATGTGCACAGTCCTAGAGCTACAAACCCCAAAAGGAAGAACATACTCAGTATATCTATCTCAAAATGAAATAAATGAAAAAATATTCAAGCATTGAGTTGCAATAGTGAAATATTCTATGGACAAAATATTGAATAATTCAGGGAGCATCAATCAATACATAAAATAAAAAAAGAGCTAGTTCATAGTCCACCATGTCAGAAGGTTTCATATGAGAAGGGCCAATGGTGCTGAAGTAAGTGCAAACTGAATTGAAGCATTAAGCAACAACAAGACTCTGGGAATTGAGAGAATACCAAAAGAAATGCATAGGCAAGTTGATGAAGGACTAGAAGTGTTCATTCACCTAGACCAGGAAATTTGGAAGATAGC
Source organism: Nesogale talazaci (assembly GCA_004026705.1). Classification (NCBI taxonomy): domain Eukaryota; kingdom Metazoa; phylum Chordata; class Mammalia; order Afrosoricida; family Tenrecidae; genus Nesogale; species Nesogale talazaci. The sequence continues at coordinate 86,819 of PVJH01006777.1, forward strand.
TACTTGGCCAAATGACTGGAAAAGATGAATATTTGTACTCACTCCAAAAAAAGGTAGCCCAACAGAATGCTCAAAATTATACAACACTCTCATTGATACCACATACAAGTAAAGCTGTGACATCACATCAACCAGGAGCTACCAGAGGTTCAGGCCAGAAGCAGAAGAGGACATAAAACAAGGGACCTCATTGCTGATGTCAGATGGATCTTGGCAGAAAGCACAGAATATCAGGAAGATGCGTAATTCTGTTTGATTGAATATGCAAAGGCAGCCAACTGTGTGGATCCTAACTATGGATATCCTTGAAAGGAATGAGAATTCCTGAATACTTCACTATGTTCATGTGAAATTGTACCTGGTTCCAGAGGCAGTCAGAACCAAGTAATACTACAAGGTACAACATCAGGAAAGATGTGCATCTGGTCGTATCCTCTCGCACCTATTCCATCTGCATGCTGAGTAAATCATCAGGGAAGCTGGATCATATGAAAAGAAATGTGACATCGGGATTGGGGGAAGGTTCATTAACAACCTGTCATATGCAGCTGACATGCCTTGCTTGCTGAAAGTAGGGAGGATTTGAAGTACTTGCTGATGAAGATCAAGGATTGCAGCCTGAAGTATGAAGTACAACACAAAGTACAAAGGCCAAAATCCTCACAACTCGACCAGCAGGTACCATCATGATGCCTAGGAGAAAGATTGATGTTATCACACAATTTCATCTTGCTCAGATCCATAATCGATGCTCATGGAAGCTATAGTCAAAACATCAGACAATGTGTTGCATTGGGTAAATATATTAAAAAAGACTTCATTAGAAAGACTGCATTGAAATACAGTGAGTTTCCTTTGAGGGCTAAGGTGTGCCTGATGCAATCCATGTTATTTTCCATCGAGGTGACTGAGACTCCTGATGATTCTATGTGTTGCTGCGTAGAACTTCTCCATAAACTTTCTTGCAAGAGTCTTCATAGAAGCAGATTGCATGACATTGATAGAGATTGTGCTAATGACTGACTAGAAATGCAAAAGAAGGGCAGAAAGTTGGGCTAAATAATTTCTTTTTTTTGGGGGGGGGCTAAATAATTTCTGCCAACACCCCCACCCCACCCCTTCCTATTTTCAAATATATTGCCCTAACATATACAGTATCACCAAAAAAGGCATTTAGAAGATCTTTGGGAAGTTGTTATTGAGTCATGCAGACTACAACATGAACCTTCTTATTGCTGAGGGGGAAATTATACACATTGTACTTTATAATATTGTGTAAAACATGTTTGCTTTGTTGGGTCCAAAGACATCCCCAGTCAATTTGAGAAAATATTTCCTATTTATCTGGAACCATCCTAAGAGGTCTTGTCTCTAACAATTACACAGGTTTTTTTGCATTTGAATTGTGGTGCTGGAGAAGGCTATTGAAAGTGCCATGGACAGCTACTAGGACAAACTGATCTGTATTGGAAGTCAGGCGAGAGTGCTCCTTAGAGGTAAGCATGGTAAGTCTTCATCTGATATATATGTTTTGACAAATTGTCAGAAGAGACCAGTTCCTGGATTTACCAAAATGTTTGCTAAAGTGGAGAAACAATGAAAAAAGAAAGCCCTCAACAAGATGGACGGGCACAATGACTGCATCAATGGGCTCAGGCACAGAAACAATTGTGAGGATAGTGCGGGACAATGAAGTGTTTCGTTCTGTTGTGCATATGGTCGCCTGGTATCAGAGCTGACTCCGTGGCACCTAACAACAGCAAAACGCAGGTTTAAAATTAAATTGGCTTAACATTATGACACTTTATTAGTCTTAAGATTCTTAGTATTAACGTGCTGTCTCATGAAACTCTCAACCCTTTGAGGTTAAAGACCCCATCTATATGTGTCCCAGTATCGTCAACGCCTCTGGTTAGGTGCCACCAAGGTGGTGCCGGCTCTGAGTGACCCTATGATCAAATGGAATGAAGCACCACTAGGTCCGGTGTCATCCTCAAGATTGGGCTTATGCTTGAACCCATTGTTATAGGCTCTTTGTTTTGTTGAGGGACTTCCTATTTTTTGCTGTTCCTCTACTTTACCAAGCATGATGTCCTTCTCCAGGGACTGACCTATGTATTCAAAGTACATGAAACAAAATCTTGCTATTCTTACCTCTAAAGAGCACTCTGGCTGGGCTGAGCCCCGGTGGCGTAGTGGTTGTGTGCAGAACTGCGGCCCAGAGGGTTGGCGGTTCATATCCAGCAGCAGCTCTCCAGGAGCAAGGCTGGGTCTTCTACTCCCACCAGGGGGCAGTGATACACACACACACACACACAAAGACTACTCAAGAACACTCTGGCTATATTTCTCTCTATGGTCACAATTATTCGTGAGCCTATGCCTGAACCCATTACTGTAGTCACTATGTCAATGGATCTCATCCAGGGTCTCTTCTCTTCCCTGCCCCTCCACTTTGCCAAACATGATGTCCTTCTCCAGGGACTAGTCTCTCTTGACAGCTTCTCCAAAGGTTGTGAGACAAAGTATTGCCATTCTTATTTTAAGGAGCACAGTGGCTGTATTTTTTCCAAGACAGATAAGTTTGTCCTTGATACTTTCAATATTCATCACCAGCATCACATTTCAATGGCATCAATTCTGACATGCATATGAAGCACTGGCGAAGATCCTGGCTTGGGCCAGGCACACATTATTTTTTTAATTTTAGAATCATTTTATTGAGGATTTATACAACTCTTATAATCCATACTCCCATCCATGGTGTCAAGCACATATGTGCATGTCTAGCTATCATTCTCGAAACATTTTATTTCTACTTGAGCCCTTGGTATCAGGCCTTCACTTTTCACCTCCTTTCCCACACCCCCTCCCCTCAAGGACCCTTAATATTTATAAATTATTATTATTTTGTCATGTCTTACACAACTCCCTTCACCCACTTTTCTGATATCTACTTCTCAGGGAGGAGGCTATATGTACATTCTTGTGATCAGTGCCCCCTTTCTACACCACCTTTCCTTTACTCTCCTGGTATCACTACATTCATTATTGATCCTAAGAGCTTTATCTGTCCCGGATTCTCTGTGTTTCCAGTTCTTATCTGTATATGCTCTGGTCTAGTAAGATTTGTAAGGTAGAATTGGGATCATGATAGTGGGGGGAGATAGGGAAGAAGCATTAAAAAACTAGTGGAAAATTGTATGTATCATTGTTGCTATACTACACCCTAACTGGCTCATCTCCTTCCCGCAACCCTTCCAAAAGAGAATGTCCAGTTGCCTACAGATAGACTTTGAGTCTCGACCCTGCACTCCTCATGACTCACAATATTTTGTTCTTTGATGTCTGATACCTGATCGCATTGGCACCTCATAATCACACAGGCTGGTGTACTTCTTCCATGTGTTTTTTGTTGCTTCTCTGCTAGATGATTTCTTGTTTATCGTCAAGCCTTTAAGATCCCAGATGCTATATCTTTCGATTGCTGGGCACCATCAGCTTTCTTCACCACATTTGCCCCCATTTTGTCTTCATCGATTGTTTTGAGAAGGTGGGCATCGTGGAATGCCAGTTTCCAAAGGCATCTCTCATTTCAAGTCCTTTCCTGAATCTAGCTTGAAGCTCTGACAGTTCTTCGTCCATGTGGGACTGCAAATGTTTGGGGATCATCAACAAAATGGCAAGTGGATGGCACCATGAAACCATTGTCAAGTCCTGAAGTCTAGTACAGGAGTCCCTGTGGTTGAGTGGTCACGCGTTGAGCTGCAGGTCAGCAATTCCAAGCCACCAGCTGCTCTGTAGAAGAAAAATGAGACTTGCTCCTCCTGTACACAGTTATGATCTCAGAGACCCTCAGAGGCAGTTCTTCCCTGTCTTAGAGGGTCATTCTGAGTCGGAACAGACTCAATGGCAGTGGGTGAGAAAGTCTGTGACTAATCCAAGGTAAATAACTCTGAGATATTCTCAGTCACAGAGCTGATTAGCGACTGAGTTGGGAGACAGTACTAGACTTCTAGGCAGTCCCTTCTCCATCCCCAAGGATTTTTCTTTAGAAAACATTCAAAGATAATCATCAACTATATCTTTGAGTCCACCTCTGTTTCAATTCTATCATAGAGACAAGGTACAGTCCACACTTCCCTAGTTATTTGCACAATAGTTAGGTGTGGGTTTTTATTTGTTTTGAAATCCAAATATTGTCTTGAGACTACCTTGTTTTCTGATCTCATGACAAACATAAAACTTAAAGGCATCAGACAGTTACAGGCAAATTTCCTCTTTGCTTATCTGTTTTTCTGATTTAATATTGTTTCAAGGAAAGCTTTTCCAGACGACAGCATTTGCACCTGGGGGAATTATGGCTTTAGTTTTCTTTGTAAAAGGAAGATCAAGAATTGTTGCCAAAATAAATTCTTTCTTATTCTTATTCTCCTCAGTTGTCTCCAAAAAGAAATTAGCAGTCACATTTGCTACCTCTACATTATCCTTAAAAGAAACACTGTTGTGTTTGCTTCAGAATTAATGGTAGCACAGTATAATGTGCCATCCCTTTCTTGTGGTTGACTGTAAAAGAGTCTCTGGCTTTGTGCTCAAATAGGAGTCTCTCAAGAATTTATTAAGTGATGGTCTGAGGCCTGGAATCTCCTTTTTCACACTGCTCACATTGAACACACTGAATGCATTCAGGATATATTGTCTAGCCACAAAGCAAGACACCTGTCTAGCCTTCCATGAAGTACCTGGAGATCCTAATTCCATTTATTTTTTCACAGATCCAAAAGATCATACAAAAGAAATATGTGTCACGAAATAGAGATCTCTAGAAGGGGTTGGTTTCAACCTCAGCTCTTGTACTAATGAGCTTGGTGACCATGGGCCAGCCTCAATTTTCTTCACCTGATGGTAGTAGTGGCAGTGGGGTTAGGCATAAATATTGAAGGTGTTAGAATTAAAATCATTTCTAAAGTCTCAGTTAGCTCTAAAATAGTCTAATTTTCCATTATAACTCTCTCATAAAAACAAAACAAATGGTACCCAGCAACAAATGATTGAATGCCTGGAATCTCAAAGACTTGAGGATAATCGAGTCACCATTCAGTGCAGAAACAGCAAAGTCCACATTCAGGAAGCACACCAGCACGCATGATCAAAAGGGGCCAAAGGGAGCAGATACCGAGCACCAAAGAACAAGAATCACATCATTACAAAGGAGGAGGAGATCAGGGTAGAGACCTAAGGCCCATTGGTGGGTAATTGGTCGCCCCTTTACAGGGGAGTCATGGGGAGGAGACAGACCAGTCAAGGGGCAGCTGGGCAGTGATGATGCATACAAGTTTCCTCTAGTTCCTGAAGCCTTCCTTCCCGCCCCCCCCAACCATCATGGTCCCAACTCAACCTTGCAAATCTAGATGGACTGGAGAAGTCACACTAGCATAGAGGGGAGCTGGAGATATGGGGAAATCAGGATGGATGGGCCCCTTCGGGCCAATGGTTAGATTGGAGATACTGTAAGGGTGGAGAGAAGGTGGGGTAGAGAGACGGAACCAACAGCAAGGATATACACACAAGCTTGTATTTGAAGGACGGGCATCAAAGGAGTGGGTTGGGGGAGAGGTCGGGCAGTGTAAGATAAGACAGAACAATAACAATGTATAAAGTATTGACGGTTGGTGGGGAGGAGAGACCAGGGGAAGAGGGGAAGGAATGGAAAAGCCGTTACTAGGGGCTTAAGGGAAAAGGTGGATGATTGGAGAACAATAATGAAGTGGACATGTGAGGGTGCTTGACACAGTATGCTTATTTATATATTGTGAAAAACGATGTATGAGCCCCCAATAAAATGATTTAAAAATTTAAAAAAAGAGTATCAGGATCATGAAATACATATTTCCAAGCAGAACCCGAATACTCACTAAAGTAAAATCACTTTAATCAAAAGAACATTAAATTAGAAATCCAAAGATTGTCCCTTTTCCAATACACATGTCTCAGGCCATTTTTCCTTCTTGAGCCTCAGTTTCTTCATCTGCAACATGACAGGTTAAGACCAGAGAACTGCTATAAGAACCCTGTAAACCTTAAAATTGCTTTAATAATCCTAGGAAATTAGTCACATATTTAAACTTAAACCCAAGAAAAGGCTACCAGAGAATTGAAATGAAAATTTTATGGTCATAAAATTTAATGAGATGGGGTTTCCAAAAATAATTTCTAATGCAAATATTCCAGGGTGAGTCTGTTCTGTTACATATTTTTTTCATTAGGCTTGGTCTCAGTCCTTTGCAGAGGCAGCTGTATCTGATCGATTGCCATTTTGTCGCATCACGATAATATTTCTTGACCCAATGCTCAAGCTATTCCTGACAGTTCTAAAACCCTAGAACTCTATCTTAGGGCTTCCCACCCTTTCTTATATTAACCTTAACCTCTAGTAAAAGATACTTTGGGATGATGGTTATATTTTAAATTTTACTATCAGCTATGCTTCCTTCAAGGAATATAAAGGACACAAGTGGTTTGCCAGTGGCTGCTAAGGTCAAGGTTGGCAATCCAAACCCTCCCCATGGCTCTTCTGGCTTCCAGGAACATAAGATAGAACAGTTCAACTCAGTCTCTCAGGAGGTCACCCGAGTAAAAGGCCAGCTCATTGGCAGCTACCAGGATTTCTCCTTGGTGAAAATAGGAAAATTCAATATTTCTTTTGAGAAGTAAATATTCTATCGTAGCCCTCTTCTCAATTTGGGAATCAAGGTGAGCCTTTGAACTGTAAATCCAATCATGGTACTTCACAGTTCAAAAAGTGACCAGGACTACCCAACTCGCTCAACTTAAAAGGCAGCGCCCTCAGCACACTCCCCTTTATTGACCCCACAGAGCACATCCCCTGTTAGGTCAAACCTCCTTCCTCCAGCTATGTGGGCCTCCTCATTTTTTTTTAACCATGACTGATCGTATCCCACTTAAAGGTCTTCACACACAGTCCCCCTGTCTGAGATTCACTCTGTACAACCTGCCCTGTCACGCTCTCTCTTCTGTGGACTGGTTCTCAAAGTCATCCTCCCCAAACCCTGTGCTGACTGACTATAATTCCCAACCATCCTGCCTCTTCCCAGGCTCCTGATTGCCTCTTAGGCTGTCTGCCCCATGCTTCTATGCTCTCATCATCAATGGCATCATGTACTTTTAAGAACCAATTTGGTTTCACTGACATGTCCATGCCACTGGGGAAGCAGCTCTTGTTCTGCCCAATGAGCTGTTCCAAGGGCCTAGAGTAAAGAAGTGCCTGACACACAATATATCCTAGAGAATACTTGTGGTTGTATGAATTTTATCATTGAAAGAATCAATGTGCATACTGAATTTCTGTTTAGGGTGATGAAATTGGAAAGTAGAGAGAGGTACACAACATTCTGCATGCAATTTATGTCACTGACTGGTACCTGTGAAATTGATAAAAACAGAAAAATGTTGTATTGTCTATATTTTATCACAATACATTTATTTTAAAAAGGAGAATATAAATAAATGGCAGGAATCTCCTTCACTAGGTTTCCTGCTATTTACAAAATGAAGTTTAAAATAAATACTGTAGCTCTGCACTCAATCTCTTGCTTCCCTTTCAACTTAGCTTTGTATTTTCCCAGGGATCACTGCTCTTTTCCGAGCCCCACCAGTACCTGGTATGAGAAGCAGCCCAGCCTTTGATCCAGTCATTATTCTAACTGGAATCCCTTTTCCACAGTCTTCTTTCTCCTACTGGGGAAATCCTCTTCATGCTCAGGAAGGAGATGGAGACTACAGTGCTACCTCTCACGCTCATCACTCAGGACACTGCATGTGGGAATCTGCAGCCGGCAACCTCCCCACCCTCCATCCCCTGGCCCCCAGCACATGCACACTTAGATAACGGGCTAGATTTTGACAGCCCCGGAGTCGCACACAGAACATGACAATGAGTCGGAACATTTCACTCTCAGTTGTAGCCCAAATCGGTCCCCTTCCATTTCAGGAATTGGGAGATGAAATTAGAATGGCACAAACAGGACCCTAGGCACATAAAAATAATTCACAGGCCCTGTGGTTGACAACCTTAGCGCAAACAGGGAACAAAATTTGATATCCTTGTATGTGAAGGTTTGAAGTGCTTCATTTAAAGTACAGAACAATGAAACAACCTTAGATGGGGATATAAGGTTGGGTAGGAGAAGAAAAAGAAGAGTTTATCTAAGAATGATTTGGTTGTTTTATTGGTACTGGGTCTATATAAAGGGAAAGCATAGTTGAAGGATCTATTTCTTTTTCAAGGCAGCCATCCCTGGTCAAAAGCACTCTGAGAAACCAAAACAATGGTAACAAAGAGACAAAGATGGCTTGCGAAGTAAGCCCAAGACCAGGCATGTTCCAAGTCCCTGGGCCAGATGTGTTAGGCTGGACACTTCTTTGGTGACTATGGGAACTAGTAGATCCAGGGTCAACAGGAAGACAGGCTTGAATGAATGAATGATGAATGAATGAATCCAAGATCAGCAAATCAGATGGACGATTGCTGAAGACTCCCAGGAGTAGAAGATAAATGGCCAAACCATTGGTTCAAATTTAAAAAACAGAAGCCATAAGTCAGATACAAATCCCAAGCCAACAAAAAACAAACAAGCTTTACCACAGTATTTACTTATATTGGAAGCAGGTCACACCCCTTTCTATTGATTGTATCATGGCTAAGTAAGGGTGTTACATCCCACCCTATTCTTCTTACAAGTGATTGGCTTTGGTTACACTGTTAGGTCAAGTGGGGATTACTAGGTGTTAACAGCCAAACCACTGAGAATCCTAGCCAACCTGATTGAACCCTAAACATATCTATCACAGAGACCAACCACCAGTTAACCAGTTGATTTCAACTCATGGTGCCCTCAATATAGCAAAAAAAAAAAAAAGTACTCCATAGGCCTTTCAAAGCACTGACCTTTTGGAAGATTACCTTCAACAATTCACGTGTACCTGAACCTGTTAATCTGTGCCACACATGACTTCAGGAAATCAGTAAAGAATATCAAATATACAGGGATTACAATAGAATGCAGATCCTATTCCTGAATACAAATTTTCATGGACTAATTCAACTAGAGTCAGGGAAATTGGAACTACAGTCCTACATATCAACCTGTCCCCCCAAAAAGGAAATGTGACAATGCAGAGGGAAACCTGGCCCTCTGATCTTCTGCAAGTGCTTCCCATGGGCCCAATAAGGCATGAAGCAAAGAGCAAGAAAGTCCTGAACATACCACAGAGATCAACCACAATAGTGCAGGGCAGAAAAGGAAAAGAGAAAAAAAACAGGATTGGCCTTACTCTGTGTCTATACCTGAGTGCATTTGCTGGCACATCTCTCTGGATTCCAAAACTGAGTTTACCAACTTGTCTCTTCCTGGAACCCAGCCAGCTTCCACTGTGATCTCAGTGTCCACCCTGCTGGTCACACATCTGCTGCTCAAAGGCCCTTGGCACAGGACAGATTTAAGCCTGCCGCTGCTCCCTGAGCCTGCTGCTCCCTCCACCTGGCTCATCCACAGTAAATATTCATGCTAAGTAGTTGTCAGATCCTTTTGGGAGAGCAAATTCAGTCCCAGATATATGAGTCATGCAGTGACCACTTAGTAATAAATCAACCATTATTGACAGAATCTGCATCCATCTAACCCTGCCCTAGAAGCTGTGAGGTGATGGAAAGCTGGGGTAGGGGGGCAGGCACTGAAAAGAGTAGGCGATGGGTGGGTACTCAGAAAGATGAGAGATGCTTACAATCAGGTCAGATGGATACCTTCAGGTTGCTTACAATTGGGTCAAGAAGGAAAGACACTGTCAATTCCCAGACAGATGAAAAACCTGTTGAATCATTCTTAGGTTCTGAGAGAATAGAAGCCACCACCCTTAAGATCACAGAATATCCCTGTTCACCAAGACCCATTTACACAGTGTTCTTCACCTGTGAAGCAGGAATGGTTCAGAAGGAGAATCTATGCAGAAGGGAGGAAAACCCTGGTGGTGTGGTGTTACATATTAGACCACTAACTACAAGGCCAGTAGGTTGAAACTACCAACCATTTCTTAGGCGAAGATGGGACTTTCTAGTCCCATTAAGAGTGATATTCTTAGAAACCCACAGAGACAGTTCTATTCTGTCCCATAGGGTTGCTATGCATCAGCATCAACTCTATGGCAATAAGCTTTGTTTTTAGAGTTTTGTGCAGATGATCCAAGTTCATTTCTTATCCAGTGCAGTCCCCACTCATCTATAGGTGGTTGTTGCCATGTTACTACGATGATGAACAGGTTTAACCTGAATAGGCAAAGAGTAAAGACCAAGTGATATATTTCAGTTGTGTTAATCTGGGTGGACTAGAGAAACAAATTTATAAACATGCATATGTGTATAGGAAAGAGGTTTATATGCAAGAACAACTGTACATTAAGAAAACATCCCAACCCAGTTTGGTCCAAGGTCATAAGTCTGATATTAGCCGATACGACCGACAGCAGTCTATAAAGTCCTCTCCAGATTCATGAAACATATGCAATGATACTGAATGCAGGAAGAGCACAGGCCAGTGGGTGCAAAATAAATGGTGGCAGAAGCATCTCGGCAGGGGTCTCTCTGTGGCTTCTCCATCTTCAGAGGTCCGATTGTATCCATGTCGCTTGTCTGGTTCAGGGCACTAGGATAGTTTCATGTGTCCTCTACTCAGGGATGTCTCACAGAGAGTGAGCCTTGTCAGTGGAGTGTCTCCAAGGGAGTTGTGGCAGTTAGGTGCTTATGTTAATTTCATGATTGGAATGTAGGGGTGGAGTCTAGCCTGTTAATCTGGAGATCGCCATTGAGCAGCCAATGAGGCCTCTGTGTGGGCATGACTTTCTCCTGAGACTTCTGGGAAATTTCATGATATTTCCCTTGTGAAGATGAGAAGCTATCTCCCTAGTTGTTGGGAGTTAGTCTCAAGAGATGATTAATCACGGACAAGACAAGATGGCAGTGTCTGAGAAGCTGGAGAAGCCACATGGCTAGGCCCTGATGGAGCCAGACCTCTGAAGCTGGAGAGGCCATGTGGAGACCCCTGCCAGCGATGGGTTGCTTCTGCCACCACTGGATGCTGTTGATGAACCCTGAGCCCTGGAAGTGAGGAGCCATGTGGAGAACTCTGCCAGTGCCGGGATTCTGCACCCACTGACCTGTGACTTCGTGAGTCAGAAGGAGACATTATAGACTGGTATTGGGCATACGGGCTAATATCGAACTTATGACTTTGAACTGGATTGGGTTGGGATGCTTTCTCAATGTCCCATTCCTTTTGTATATAAACCCTTTCCTTATATCCATATGTGTGTCTATGAATTTTGTTCCTCTAGTCTACCCGGACTAACACAGGAGTGAATAAGATAGTGTCTCCCACCTCCAAAAAGGAGTTACCACTTTTCCCAGAATTCTCAGAGGAGAAGGACATGTCTACAGAAATCTCCTTGGCTAGCTCCATATTGACAGGATACATTCCACTCTTAATCCTCAAATTGACACCAGATTAGGTGACTGCCACATCAGTCAATGAAAACCCTGTGGATCATATAGATGCTAATATATATACCTATACCGAGGGGATGGTAGAAGAACAGGCAATGTCTGATTCCACTGTGCATCATTTCATTTCAGATAGAGGTGACATCATGGCAGCTGAGAACAACCCTGAACTGCAGCAAAATGAGGTGGGTTCTCCAATTTCTCTTTATCACTTC
>PVJH01006778.1:0-98463 GCA_004026705.1 Nesogale talazaci
CAAAGGTGGACGAGGAGTTGTTTTATCGGTCTATAAGCTGGGGGTGTCAGTGTTCATTACAAAAAGGATGTAGTGTTCTCTGGACCCAGACCTACTTTCTGGCTTCATGGATGTGTGTGGACAGAACTTGACTTTAGAAACTGCAGCTTTGGGTAGATGTCAAGCGGAATGTCTTTCTGAATTGTCTTTCTTGCCTATGATGGCCTTACCATGAGTCTGTTTCTGAGCATCTTGAGGTCTTAGGCAACATGGCCAACTGTTGACAGCGCACTGCAGTGCTCACAATGCCTTTTCTTGAGGTGGACATGGATTCCACTGGGATGAAGATCAGCTAGGGAAACAGTAGGAAGATATTGCTACCAAAAAAGGAAAATAAAAAAGAATACTAAGCAGATAGCCATTTCTCCAATACCTTGAAGTGCCACAGTACCTGGGAACAGAAGAGCATTCAGTAAACAGTATTGATGATTTTATCCAATCATAAATCATCCTCATCATCCGTAAGAAAAATGAAAACTAAAATGAAGAGACTTTACATTGAATAGACTTTATGCAGTGAAACCAGAATGATCAGAATATTCATTTGTATTACATTGAAATATTTAACAAACTATTTTAGTGAAGAGAAAGTGCCCTAAAAGTATTTTCTCTAAGAATTGTAAATGTTGTATATGTAAAGCCTTGTGACATGAGACTGACTCCTAACATGTACTGCTCTGGTCCGTGAGATTCATCGTTGACTAAGGATATGTGTAATTATAAGTCGATACCACTGTTTGCTGCTTTTTATATTTTGACATTTTCATTTTGGCAAACAGTTAACCAGTCCATCAGATACCATTCTACCTTGTGAGCTTTTAAAGACTTGGCTGACTGCCGATGATATTTGATCCCCGTTTCAAATTTAGGTCGGCCCACATGGAAAACATTGCTCCAGAGAGGGAAGAATTCAACTGATTGACTTTAGTAGCATTTACATTTGTTGTTATCCTTGTTTCCAAGTCAAGTTATCAGAGAAAGCAGGTTTTTGATGGATGGGCTGTTTTATAGCTGTAGGCCTTCAGCCCAGGATTTTGAAAAAGCATGCGCATTGTCAGTACTACTAGTCTCTTCTGTTGCCTGCAGCTGCTTTACGTTAACACTGATGTGACTTGACTGGCCTCTGAGGAGGAAAGACTGATCACTGGAGATGTGTTCATGCTGCATCCAGCACCAGCGTCTCTCTTCATCGTCAGAAACGTGTGTTTGGTTTGATCTGTAATAGCACATGATGGGGATTTTCCTCCATCTTTCTCTTTGCTCCCTTTGTATTACTGCCTTAAATTTTGGCTTGCCTGGTTGCTGCTTGTTTTAAGAGTCTGTGGGTCTCCTTTGGAGAGGCAGGAGACCTGTTCCTGACTCAACCTCTGTATCCTCCAGGACTCCTAGGTAGAACTTAAGGAGTAGAATATCTTACCCCCTTTTCTAGTCCCTTTTCCAGAGCTGATTTGCATGTCAAAGATTAGCCCTGTACATTGAATTAGTTTACATTGAATATCACACTGCCTTGTGGAGTTGCAGTGAGCTTAAGCCAAAGAGGACCTTTCACATACGAATGCAGTGGTATTATATTTGCACCTAAGGATGGAAAATGACCTTTGGGATGGGCCAGAACCAGAAATGGTCTGCCTCCAGGCAACACCTCTGATATCTCCCACTTCTGTCCTTTATCTTGCTCCAAACTTCTTCTGGTATACCCCCACCTCTTTCTGTTATTGCCTCTCAACTTTCCCTTTCCCAAGAATGAAATCCCTTTTCAACTATTTCAATAAAGTGAAAAGGTTCCTGTTGGAGGATACTCATGTTTGCCCATCAACTGGGGACGGGCCTAATTAAGCAAACAAATTAAGCTGCCATCTTTATACACTGACTATAAGTATGTAGATGATGTGTGGACATGGGGATCAGAGACTAGGAGGCATGGGTAGTTCCCAGGGAAGGACAGCCAGTGTACTGTGCCCATTATAATCCTTTTGTGGTTCAATGAGTGTTTCTGCATGCAAGGGATTATATATTCCCAGGTTTGAACACTTCTGGTGCCTCCGTCCCTACTCCCTAAGACCTGTTGAAAGAATATATGTGGATATTGAATTTCCCAGAGATGTTGCAGCAGTGCATTCCATTTAATGCTGTGACATCGAAAGCTTCTTGTAGCAATAGTAGCTCTCTTCTGTCTCTTGATTCTGTGAAGGGTTATTACTACAACAGATATGCAGTGTTGCCTGACTTCTGAGCTAGATCATAAAGGAAACATGACTCCCCCCGGCTCTCTCTCTCTCACTCTCTTGGATGCATGCCTTGAGAACCCAGTGCCAATGGGCCTACCCTGAAGGAGAGATCACATGAGGGTGCTGCATAAAGACAGAGTCATCCGAAGACCTGTAGGTATTCCAGCCCTAGGTGCTGAAGTCTTCACATGATTCCAACCCCCATAGTTCAAGAGCAAAGATGAGCAGCCTGATCAAGCCCTACCACGACGGCTAGTGTCTAAACAGGAGAAATTATGCTCTTGGCTTTTAAACACAAAGAGGGATGTTTTGTTACACAGGATTGGATCATTGAAACATAGGTCCTATCACTTCTGCTTTTTAACATTTGTGTGTCATCACTCTGCCCAGCTCTGAAAGGTTCTCTTTGGATCTCTGGGTTAGAAGGGTAGCATTGTTGTTGAGGGTAGGTGCCATCAAGGTGGTTCTGACCCATAGATCCCTGTGAATGTTGGGAAAAAAAATCCTGCCTGCCTCTGTACCAGGCACACAATCCTTGCTATGGTTGAACCACTAGTGCCCTGAGGTACATCTCATGGAGATGCTTCTTTACCAGTCTTCCACATTACCAAGCAAAAGACCCTTCAACGGGGACTAGTCCCTCCTCATAACATGTCCAAAGTACATGAGCAAAAATATTGCTATTCTTACACTAAGCGTTCCGACTGTACATCTTCTAAGGAATCAATTCTTTTCCGATGTGCCTTATTCACTGCCCAGTGGTCGCATCATACGAGGCCATTTAAAGTACCATGGTTTCAGTCACATGCACCGTCATCCTGAGAGTGACTCTTTGAAAACTCCTTTGCCATCTATTTGCTGCTTTGGTGGCTATTGATTGCGCATCCAATGAAGTGAAATACTTGACAACTTCTGTCTTTTCTCCACTTTACATGATGTTGCTGACTCTTCCAGTTGTGAAAGCTGTCCTTTCCTTCAGATTAAGCTGTGAGCCCGTCTGAAGGCTATTGTCTTTGATCTTCATTCCTCAGGGTTTCAAATGTGGTTCACTTTTCAACAAGCCAGGCGGCGGCGTCCCCTGCATACCACAGGGAGTTGATGAATCTTGTTCTAACTCTGATGCCAAGGTCGTCTTCTTATAAGCTAGATGCTTGGGTGATATGCTCTGCATGGACATTGGGTAAGTGTGGTGAAAGGATGCAACCCCGACACACACTTTTACTGACTTTCTGATTTTTTCCTTTCTTTCTTTTTTAAATTAAAAGATCATTTTCTTGGGAATTCTGCAGATCTTATAAAAGTCCATACATCCATTGAATCCAGCACACTTATACACATGTTGCAAACATTCTTTTATAGCCATTTTCTATCTGAACCTTTGGTATGAGTTCCTTTTTATCCGCTCCCTCCCACTTTCATCCCTGTGACTCCTTGAAAAATTAGTTTTATGTTCATATCTTACACTGACTCCTGTTTCCCTTTCCCCAGGGCTTCTGTTATTCTTCCCACTGGTGGGATGTGTGTGGTTATGTGTTGATCATTGTGATCTGTCCCCCCATTCTCCCCTCCTCTCCCCACCTTTCCCTTACACTCCTGTACTACCCCCATTCCTGTTCCTGTATTCGATGTGTCATGAACTCTTATCTCTTATCTGTACCTGTGTACATGCTCCGGTCTAGGTCACAGTGAAAGGCAGGACTGGGGTCATGATAATGGGGGATGAGGAGGCCTCAAAGAACCAGAGAAGTATTTTTTTTCAGAGAAATATTGTGTTTCATCATTGCTATACTGTACCCTGGTTGATTCATCTCTTCCCTTTGACCCTTCTGTGAGGGGCAGTTTCATTGTGTACAGATGGGTTTTGGGTTTCTGTTCCTCTTATTCTCAAATATACATATATATGTATATATGTATGTATTATTTACTCATTTTTCTGTTTTGTGTCTTCTGTTGCCTGTTACCCAAATCCATGATTGCACTGGCTGTTGTGCGACTTCCATGAGAGCTTGTTGCTTCTCTGCTTGACGGCCACTTGTTTAGCTTCAAGCTTTTAAGGCCCCAGAAGCTATATCTTTTGATAGCTGGGCATCATCCACTTTCTTCATCACTTTTGCTTATCCTCCCATTTTATCTTGAGCAATGGTGCTGCAGGGTGAGCATCATAGGATGCCAGGTGAGAACAAAGTGTCCTTGCATTGAGGCAGGGCTTAATCAGAGGTCCAAAGTCAATACACTATCTCAGCGTATTGCCGTATAAATATATGAACATAGACCAATACCTCTATTTTTATGATTTAATGTGTTTACATAGATACAGACCTTTGTTTATACTTCTCTCCATAACTTTGTTTCCTAGATCATTCCTCTGTTCCCCTAACTTTCTGCCTGCCCCATTACCACCCTCACCCTTCTGCCTCTTAGTAATTCCTCTCAGCTAGGTTGCTGTTGCTTCAACACTCCCAGGATCTCTATGTCCTCCTCATTGTAGATTTTAATTCCCTAGTCATTCCCATCTATGGTGTTGTTTGCTCACTGCTCCTTTCCCTGCCTCCTCCTCCCCACAAGTCCCTCCAGAACCTTCTGTCCTTTGCTTTCTCTGTGAGCTTCCTTGTTATTATTATCTTTTTTGTTTGTTTTTTCTCTTTTTATTAAATTTTTTGCTTTCCGTTTGTTTAAGTTGGTTTTACTGACTTTAAATCCTGCAGTATTTCCTGGTTCCAATTGAACTACTGCCTCGTACTCTTGGTTTTGTTCTGCAGGAGCACAATGTAGCACTCAGCAATTTCCCCCTTTTTTGCAGTGCTGTCCATAATTTGTTTCAATCCACACAATCAAGAACCTTTGCCTAATCAATGAAACACCGTGTCATTCAGATATGCTTGGCTTTCCATCCAGGGTCATCTGACATCAGCAGTGATGCACCTTGTTCCGGGCCCCTTTCTGGACACCAGGGCTATTTGGCCCTGTTGCGCTATTGCTGCAACTGATTGTGAATGATCGTCTGAAAAATTTTGCTTGCAGGTGATATTAATGATACTGTTTCATAATTTCTGTGGTCTGTTAGCCTCCTTTCTCTGGGATGGACATGAATATGCAGCTCTTCCAGGGTCCAAATTTCTTGGAATGTGACATTTGTGTATTCTGTCATTCCTGTAGTTTTTTTTTTTTCAATCTCTTTGCTGGTGTCTTTAGTGTAATTTGGACTTCATTCAATACCATTGGTTCTTGATTGTACGCTGCTTCCTGGAGTGGTTTGACATCAGCTCTTTCTTTGTGGTAGAAAGACGGCAGCATGGCCCTACACAATGTGTAGGAACCAGGTGGTGAGTGCAAACAAAAAAGCAATAGATGAACCATTGCCTGTCTCCCATTCGTGGGTCCGTGTGCATGTTGTAGGAACCCTGGTGATGTGGTAGTTAAGTGTGTGATTGCTAACCCAAAGGTGGGCAGTTCAATGTACCAGCCGTGTTACAGGAGAAAGACGTGGCAGTCTGCCTTCATAAAGATTTAGAGCCTAGAAAACCCTATGGGGGCAGTTCTGCTGGCTTCTCTTCTGTCACAAGGAGGTGGATCCACTCAAGACTAATAGGGGATTTATGTTGCATAGAAAATGGGATGAGGAAATATTGGACAAAGAAGATTCTGTGCATGTTAAATATAAAGGGTACTCTGAGTTTATTTCTTTTTATTCTTTTTTTTTTCATACGTTGAAGTGAACGTGTTTGTCACTAATGACTCCCAACAAATGAAATTAGTAATAGTATCTCCCCCACCACCCTGGCCCTGTTAAACCCCGTTATTCTGAATTTCATATTACTTTACTATTACATATTACTATTACTTTACTGAGCCATCCTTCTGTCCTGAATGAAAGCATTGTTAAAAATGAATGTTGAATATTTGGTTTCCACAATTTCCCTATAGAATTCCAAATGTGTGCTGCACCACTCCTCCATGGCTTTCTGGATTCCTGGTCTGATGTGGAACATCTCTATGCCTCGAGCAACTTAATGGGCTTTCTTGAACCTCAGTGCATTGCACAGAGTTCAAGGCTTTTATCAAAGTGTTACATATGTATTACAGAGTGTCCACATAAAATAGGAGAGAAAATTGAGAAATATATTTGGACTATTCCTATGAGGGGTTGGTAATAGAGATAACAATGATAGGCTCTTCCATCTCTTTTCTTACATAGAGAGATTTAAAAAAAACCCAACATTTCCTTACCTATATCCCTCCAAGGTCCTCAACTCCATCAAATTCTCTCCCTGTTGTTAATAGGGCCACCAAATCAGTTTCAACTTAAAGTGAGTTATGCATTGAGCTGCCAAAAGGTCAATGGTTTGAACCCATTGGTTACTTCAAGAGAGAAAGATGAGACTCCCTGCTCCAGTGAAGACTGAACATGGCAGAAACTCAAAAGGGCATTTTTTCTCTGTTCAACAGGGTCCCTCCTAGTGAGTTTGAAATTCACAGAATGAAACAGCTCCAGGTTCCGAACCACCCTCACAATTGTTATGCTGGAGCCCCTTGTGGCAACCCCTGCCAGTCAATCTCATCGAAGTCCTCTCTCTCCCTTCCCACTACTTTGCCAAGCATGATGCGCTTCTCTAGGGACTAGTCTTACCATCAATGCATGGGGTCTTTTATGTGACTTCAAGACCTGAGACCTCTTTACAAAGAGACTATGGCTGTGAGTTCTGTCATTTCTTGCAAATGATATGGTTTTCTTAATTTGCTATCTTTGAACCTTGCACTTCTCAACAGTAGCAGCAAAGGTTTCTGAATTCACACGCGTGTGCCCACACCAACACACTAAAGATTCTTTGAAAGCGAACCTTCTTTGAAATTCTTTGAAAGTTGGGCTGAGCCCTGGTGGCATAAGTGGTTGAGTGTGGGACTGCGGCCTGCAAGCTTGGCGGTTCAAATCCAGCAGTGGCTCTCAGGAGCAGCGCTGGGTAGCTCCCACGACCACCAGAGGGCAGTGATGCCCAAAAACAAACAAACAAAGAAACTCTTTGAAAGTTGTCCCAGGATCTATATGAAACTATTTGCTTTAAAATTTTTTTCTTGAAACCTTAGAAAAGGTTTGTGATGGTATGTGATGGTATGAATATGTGGCTATATTTTCTCTTTCAGCTTTTTCTGTTGTCATCCTTCAGACTATGGTGTGAAAACAAGGTTCAGAGCTGGAAAAATTATCTATATGCAGATTGTGACTAGAAAAAATATGCTGATAAGTGCTTTCAGGACTTTGGGAAAAGATAAAGAATGAGATGTGGTCCTAGTCAAGTTCCGGAGAATGGCGGAAGAGAAGGTGGAAAGCTAATTTCAAAGGCAAATACAACCACTTACTCTCTTCCACCATCCTTTCAAACTGTAGGAAATCCCTGTCTGGAAGGTATTGCTGGACCTATTGCTTCTCTCTATTAAGAATAAATACTTTTAGTGATAATACTACAGTTAAGGTAGTCATAACCAATAGAGAAAATGCAGCACTCCAAGACCCTCAGTTAATCTCATTTATTCTGATGGCCAGTGTCAGTTATCCAGGGGATAATTATTTCTGATAGCCACTTGACCACCCAAGCTGGTGGGTTCAATTAGCCGAATGCCTAACCCACAGCAGCCCCACAGCCCTTCTGATGGGACCCGGACCTCTGACTTGAATGTGACCCCGGCAATCAGTGTATGGACAATTAAGAGCTTGTCACAAAATGAATGAGACTCGAAATCATTGTCTTAAAATGTGAATCTACAAATGCATAATACCGGTGTCTCTGCTTGGACAGATTTATGTCACTAGATGCAGCTCGACCAGGAGAAGATGAAGTTTGTTTGTTTGTTTGTGTTTTATCTGAATGCTGCTCTCAGAGTCTGCCTGGGTGGTTATTCATCTCCCAATGAATACCTTTGATGGAGCACGGAGGACAGCGTGTGAGTGCTGGTGGTAAAATTAATTAAGATCATAAAACAAGATTACAGTGCAATTTTACAAATTGCGACCCTCTTTAAATATCACTTTCTGATCAATAATATATGAGAACATAGTGTGTGCAGAACAAGTGAACTGGGAGAAGTGATTGCTCGTGATCCTCTGTTGGAGCCGGCTGGAATAAATAACTAGCAGGTGATGATGCCTTCTTCCAGCAGGCCCCGCGGAGCAGCTGAGCAGAGGGAAAACATCAGGCTGCTTCCGCCCTGGTTTCCAGAAATATTGACTTCTTTTTTAGTGATACTAAGTCTCATCTAA
This sequence comes from Nesogale talazaci, assembly GCA_004026705.1. Taxonomy (NCBI): domain Eukaryota; kingdom Metazoa; phylum Chordata; class Mammalia; order Afrosoricida; family Tenrecidae; genus Nesogale; species Nesogale talazaci. Next base: position 8,521 of record PVJH01006778.1, read on the forward strand.
ATGATTAAATCTTTAAAAAGAATGCCAAATAACCCAGCAAATGGTAATTACAATGCCTAATCCACCTCCTCACATCTTCCTGCAAGACAATATTTACTCTGGGTTCTGCGTTTGCCAGAACAGGCCTAGCCCAGCTTTAGCTGGTGGGTGTTCAGCTGGGTCTCTGCCATGCATATCTGCAAGACATTCTGCGGACCCAAACTCGGGAGCTTCCGTCAATGGTTAAAAATGTTTCACTGGAAAACCCATGTACATTTCCACTCAGCTCTTGATTTGATTTCTTATGTTCTTATATACATTGCAATTAATTTTAGCTCCGTTCTCTCTTTCCTTCCTTTGCAAATGTATCTAATCTAACAAGCCATATGTGATTGCAAGAGTCATTATTTTATGGCTCCATTGAGTTTATGTAATGGAGCCAGTCCTTTCTGAGCCTCTTCTGCACACCAGGCACCCTGCTGGAATTTAAGAGCTGCCAGCATCGACAGAAGACCAGACTGGAAGCCGATCCGCTGCGAGAATGGCAAGCTGTCAGCAGGGCGGGGCTCCTTCCTGGAAGTGCTCCCCAAAGGATCTGCTTCCTTGTCCTTTCCAGCTTCTGGAAACGCTCAGATTTGCTTGGCTTTCTTTCCCCCCTCGAAGCCAGCAAGTGACTGAAGCGATTGAGGTGTTCTCTTGGTGGCCTCTCTGGTTTTGACTCTAGTGCCCGCCTCCCAGCATCGGCATTGGAGAAGCCGATGATTATGCTCGTGTTGTTTTTAGTTGCCTTTTATGCGTGTGATCCTCAGACACTGAGTCCAGAAGGCCGGAGAAGACCATGTAGTTGAATGGTGGGGCTGGGAAAGAATACTGAATATCTCTGAAAGGACCTTGAAAGGACAAACTGACCTGTCTGGGGAGACGTGTGGCCTGAGTGCCCCTTGTGGCATGCATGGTGAGACTTCTTCTTTCATACTTGAGACATGCGATCAGGAGAGACGGGGCCCTGGAGAAGGACATCGTGTTTGGTAAAGTAGAGGACAGTGAAGAAGGGCAAGAGTCTCAAGGAGATGGACTGACACCATGGCTACCACAATAGCCACCAGCTTACGGACACTTGGGAGGAGGGGGCAGGACCAGACAGTGTTTCATTCTCTTGTGCAGAGACTCCCTTTAGGTCAGAACTGACTCAAAGGCACCGAACAATAACATCAGCCACAGCACACAATGCTTTGGACCCATCTACAGAGTCAGGACTACCTATCTTCAGGTCAGCTGATTAGCAGCCTTCATTCCTAGCTAATCGGCAGGAAAAGGAAAGGGACCAGTAATACTATGGAGTAAACATTGGACTGCTAAGCACAAGGTCCACTGTTCAAACCCATAAACTGCTCCATGGGGAGGAGGAAACTCCCCTATAGATTTATAATTCCAGAAACCCTATCAGTGACTGTGAACTGGAATCCCTTTGATGTAGTGGGTTTGGGGTGGGTTCTGTAGAAAAGGACATACTGCCTGGTTAAATTAAAGGGTCCCTAGTGAGCTGGATGGACGAAGACAATAACAGCAGCAAATTAACAAGGATAGAAATGTTTGTTCTGGATTAATAAGGTCACCTTGAGTTAAAGCTTCCACAGCAACTAACACTAACAAAGGTATAACAGCACCTTCCCAGGTGCTGGCGAGGAGGAGATAGCACCTTTGGGGTGCGGTACATTATTCTGTTTCCCATACAAAGGTATTTTGCTTCTCTTTCTTTTCTTTCTTTCCCTCCAGTTTTCAGAGGTTGCAAGTTATTGACCAAGTCTTTTTTTGCTATCCCTCTGGTCCACTGAATTCTTCTGTGTGAGGGTCTCTTCCCATCTGGATATGGTTTAGGATTCCTGTGTGTCTGGTATTAGACAAGCAGACTATAAAGGCTCTTGCAGGTCTCAGTATCCTGTATAGCCTTCAAGCATCCCTTGTATTACCCCCAGGCTCCTTTCTCCTTCTGATATTTTTCTAGATATGACAGTTGTAGATTTCCTTCGGAGTTTGCTGAGGTGTCTTCCTTGGCTTCTCATCCATTTAGAGCCTTTGTTCTCTTCAGAGAATATTCCCTGGTTCATCTTCGTATCATCAGATGGGATCCATGTTTAAGTCCTTCTCCCCCAATTATTGGGTTTTTTCATTTACCAATGGTTTATAAATATGTTAAATGTCAAGTGACTAAATGATGCATTGATCATATCTAACTTTTCTGCCAGTGTGTATGCTGTCTCCCTTCTGAACATGTTTTTTTTAATTTCATGATAATGATCACATGTGTTCATTTCATGTTAGCTGTACATGTTAAGTACACACTCCATTCATATGTCTTTAGGTCTTGTCATCATCTTTCCCCCAACTCCAGCAACCTATTTTGTCCTGTCTCAGGGTCGGTGTCAGTCTGAGTTGACTAGAGAAACAAATCCAGAGACTCCCGTAAAGATGTAAGAGAGAACATTATATCAAGAAGTAATTATATGCATCACTAAAACATGGTCCAGCCCAGATCAAGTCCATAAGTTTGATTATTAGCCCGTAAGTCTGATATTAATCCATTAATTCCTCTGCAGACTCACACAGTCCATGCAATGATGTCAAATGATGCCAGAAGGTCACAGACTGGTGGATAGAAAGCCCTGTGGGTCCCATGGCAGAGGATGTATCTCCAGGACTCTGGCTGCCATCGGAGTGACTCCACATGGCTTGTCATCAGGAATGGGAAGTTGAGAGAGTGCGTGTCCCACCTACAAGGAAAAAGACAGGAGTTTCTGAAATGCTCAGGAGAAGGCTCACAAAGAGGCGTCATTGGCTCTGACTTGATTGACTGGCTAGACCCCATGCCTTGTTCAAGTTGACAGGAGATTGTGTGACTGCCACAGGGTCCCATCCAGGAGACCACGTTACAGTGAGTCTTTATCTCCCCTTAGACTGATAGCTTCTCAGATTTTTCTAGTTTTTCGTGTCCTTGGCAATTTGAAAAGCACCTTAGTGGAAAGGTGGGTTATGTATTGGATTGCTTCGCAAAAGGTCCGCAGTTCCCAGCTACCAGCTACTTCAAGGGAAAAGGATGAAGCTTGCTGCTCCCTAAAGATGTACAGCCTAAGACACCCATGGTGCAGTTCTCCTCTGTCCTCCAGAGTGGCTACGAGCCATAAGTGACTTCCATGGCAACGGGGCTGGTTTAGGTTTTATGGTTTGAAGACTGCTGGTAGAGTATTTTCTAGAATATTCTCTATCTTGTCTTGTTTGACATGTTCCTTTGATTGAATTGGGGTTAGGAGTTTTTGTTTTTTTTTTTTTGGGGGGGGGGGGCATCACTGCCCTTTGGTGGTCATGGGAGCTACTCAGCGCTGCTCCTAAGAGCTGCTGCTGGATTTGAACCGCCAAGCCCGCGGGCCGCAGTCCCGCACTCAACCCCTTACGCCACTGAGGCTCAGCACGGGGTTATGAGTTTTTGAGAGAATGGTTAAGTGCCATTCTTTTCACATTGTATCAAGACTACATGCTCCTAACAGGATTTAGTACTGTGGATGCTAACTACCCTGATCATCTGGCTAGTGCAGTGGGCAGTTGCTCTCTTTTCCCTCTCCATCCTGTACTTTTTGAAAGGAATCACGTGAATCACTTTCACAAAAAATGGAGACCTCTAAGACTTATCTCCTTGAGGGGGTAGGATCTACACACATTATTGGGAATTCTTCTAGACTTGTTTATGCCCCATTTCTTTATTTAGTCAATAAATTATTTATATTAATGCAGACTCTAAGATAAGACTTTTTGCCCATGTCTCTTAGAATATTTTCTCTGGAAACCCCAAGCATCCAAATAAGCTGACAGGCTCTCTTAGTCAGAACTGCCACCTTGGAATGTTAAACTGGACTCCCTGCCATTTCCACCAAGATCCAGAAATGTAGGAGAATCTCCCTTGCACTCTCTTGCATAGCTAGCCACCACCCGGATTCCACCATGTAACATATTGTCAATGCCACAGGAGGCAGTGTCATTCCTCTAGCTCCTTTAAGAATTCTTGACTCTCCAAATTGTAAGAAATAATACAATGGTTGTTGCTAAAAACAGCAGAATGTGGAGATTTTTTTTTTTGTATCAAGCAGTGACTGGGACATTACCCAATGACACTGTGGGCTTGAAAGTGTGTCACACACATGTTAGGATTCATTCTGTGAGATCTTAAAGCAGTCACAATGCTAATGTGCATGAAAAATAAAATGATTTTTTAGGTTTCACCAGCATCTTTAATCTTCACATACACAGCTACTTTCCCCAAATGAAATATATCTTCTTTATTAGATTTTCAGATCCTCATCTGATAGAGCAAGTGTAATCTAACAAATATTGATTACAAAACCAGAAACTCTAATCTCATCTGTGACATAAAATTAGTATATATATTTGCTATTAAAATCAAAGGATGCTGAAAAATTATCTTCCTTTCAAGAATGAACTGTCCTGTATTTCTCTCTTAAGTATATGTATGTATGTGTGTATATATATATATATATATATATATATATATATATATATCTCAAGAACTCATCTATTCTCTCTCGAAAATGAATTTGTTAGCAAATTGTGGTATGAGGTGGAATCTGAAAAAGTGTTTACAGTGAGAAAGCAAATGATCCAAAGTCACTTTAAATAGAAAGAAATTTAAAGACATGCATATTGACATAAAGTAGTGTCTGTTTAAGTCTTATGATTCTCACTTAGTTACTCATTGCTATTGAGTGACCCCATAGGACAAGGTGAGACTGCCCCTGTGTGTCTCAGAGATTTTACATCTTTATGGGAGGAGGAAACCCAGTCTTTCTCCTGAGAAACTGCTGGTGGTTCGAACTGTAGCCCTTTCAGATTGCAGCCCAATCCATCGCCATTATGCCGCCAAGGCTCGTATGGTTACAGTAGCACAAAGTAGTAAACAAGTAACATTGAAAGATCCTGTCTTATCAAAGTGTTAAAACATTTTTAAAGCATTTAGTATGAAAATCACTAGCTAGCAAAGGAGGGGAAAAATGATGCGGTAGTGCCTTTTGGTTAGTTGATAATGAAAATGCCAGAGAGCTAGACCTATTTAAAGTATGATCACTTGAATTGTGCGTGACGCAGAACCTTTTATTCTGCAGAAATGAAGCAATTCTTTTGAACAATTTGGAATTGTCAAGAAGATGATAAACCAAATTGTGCAACCTCTTTAAATGTATGGAGGGCACTTTGTAAGGTCAGATGTTCATTTTCCTAAGAATGATGTATTTCAGTTACTTATCAGTCTTAAATACCAATAAAGGAAATTTCATTTAAATGCTTGATTAGTGGATTCAGTTTGATTGAAATTGCAACACTTTTAAACTCCTACTCCAGATATCAAGTTTAAAGATGTCTTTGGCATCCTGGGATGCGCCACATTGGGCGACTAGTCATCAAAAGGGAAAAGTAGACATAGCCTCATTTATCTGTCAAAGGAAGGTCCTTGGGTTCTGGCCCCCAGGAAGTGCAATGTCTTGGGGCATGAGAGAATGGCCCTGTGTGCTGTGCAGTTAAGCGTTGCTTGTGCTTCCAGGGGAGGCAGTCCCATGTCAGGGACCACTTCAGATGAGCTGCCACACCTTGAGCCCTGAGCCCTCAGCCAAACGATAAAATGGACAAAATGTGTTTTGGTCCAATTTGCTTTTCCAACAGTTTCCTCCTAGCTTCCTGCAAAAGAATATTCATTTCTTTGAAGACACCCAGATCCCCTGCTCCCAAATTCCTAGTGCTCAGTATTAGATTTTGTCAGCTAATGAAAAACAGAAAAAAAAAAAACCTCTCCTTACTAAGTGTAGCATTACTCCATGGGTTTCATCTCTAGATGTAATTGCCGCCCCAAGAAGAGTCCACTATTTTAATATCTGAGTTTTTAAGTCAGATAAAAGCAGCTTCCTTTATTATCTACATAGCCTGGAGCAGGGCTGCCCAAGTTTCATTCAGAGCGAATGCCTCTAAAAGTGTTACCAAAATGCAGAATCTTATTCATTCTTTTGAATTGCGCCTGAAAACCTGCATCTCTAACAAGCTTCAGGGCGATGCTGCATCAGGACTCACACTGAGAATAGCAAGGACCTAGGAGGTATCACTCTCCTCTGTTTCATCACCAGCCACTGGAAAGTAGTGTGGCAGTCATATACTTATGTCAATGTCATGATTAGGCATGTAGGGGTGGAGTCTAGCCTGTCAATCTGGAGATAGCCAATGAGACCTCTGTATAGACATGGCTTTCTCTAAGAATTCTGGGAGATCTCATGATATTTCCCCTGTGGAAGTGAGAGACTATTGACTCAGTTGCTTAAAGATGCTCTATTGACAAGATATAAAACTCAGTCCCTTGGGATGCTTGACTGACAAGACAACATGACAGCATGCTGATGGATCCTGAGTCCTGGAATCTGGAGGAACCAGAGGAGAAGCCAAACGGGCTTATCCTGATTGAACCAAAGCTCTGAAGCTGGAAAAGTAACAGAGAGACCCCTGCCAGCGCTGAGATGTTTCTGCTGCCACTGCATACTGCTAATGGGCCCTGAGGCCTGGAAACAAGGAGCCATGGTAGACCTCTGCCAGTGCCGTGGTGCTTCTAGTGCCACTGGATATTCAAGACTCTGCACCCACTGGTCTGTGATTGTCCTGGTGTCATTGCATGTGTCTTATGAATCAGAAGAAGACTTTGTAGACTGCTATTGAATATATGGGCTAATATCGAACTTATGACCTTGGACTGGACTGGGTTGGGATGCTTTCTCAATGTTCCAGTCCTCTTGTATAGAAATCTTTTCCTTGTATCCACATGCATGTGTATGAATTTGTTTCTCTAGTCACCCTGGACTATCACAAGTGGTAATGCTGACTTCATGCACTTGATAGCCTGTATAAGGGACCCGATGTAAAACTCCTACTGCATCTTTTAGAAAGGAATCCTTCCAGGGCAGGGTGGACCTAGTGGCCATGGTAAGAAGCTCTAGTGGCCTAGTGGGTAAGGACTTGCCTGCTAACTGATCGGTTGGCAGCTTGAAATCACTTAGCTGCTGTGGAGAAGAAAGATGTGGTAGTCTGCTTCTGTAAAAACTCCCAAAGAAGAAACCAAAGTGATTGCATTGGAGTCAACGGCAACTCGTCGCCACTTTATGAAACTGGATAGGACCACCCCTGTGGGTTTCTGAGCCTTTAAGCTTTACAGGAGTTGTTAGGTGATGTTCTTACGTGAGTTGGCTCCGAATCACGGGGGCCCTGTGTGCAACAGAACAAAGCACCACTTGGTTCTGTGTCATCCTCATTGTTGTTCCTGAGCTCATGGATGTCGCCATTGTGTCAACCCATCTTGTTGAGGGTCTTCGCTGCCCTTCCACTTTACCAAGCATGATGGCCTTCCCCAGGGACTGGCCTCTCCTGAAAAGATGTCCAAATACGTGTGATGGAGTCTCATCATCCTTGTCTCTAAGGAGCACACTCTGCACTTCTTTCAACACAGACCGGTTTACCCTTTAGCAGTCCATGGCATTTTCCGTATTCTCCAGCATCCCAATTCAAATGCCTTTATGCATCTTCTGTCTTACTTAGTGTGTCCAATGTTCACATGCCGATGATGCAATGGAAGATACCATGGCTTGGGTCAGGTGCCCCTTAATCCTCAAAGTGACATCCTTGTCAAAAGAGGTCTTTAGAATGACCTCATACACATTGGCATTTGATCTCTGCATGGCTGCTTCCATGAACATTCATTGGGGATCCACGCAAGCTAAAATCCTTGACAACGTCAACTTTTTCTCCATTCACCATGATGTTACCTATTGGTCTGGTTATAAGGATTTGAGTCTTTCTTACATGAAGCTGTAATCTATACTGAAGGGTATAATTCTTACTGTAGAAAATCTTCTTTCCTCCCCAAATCCTCATGGGAGCATACAACTTCATCTCTCTCCTATGGCGTGAATGAACCACCAACCTTGCAGTTAGCAGTGCAGTGTGTAACACACTCTGCCACTAGGGTTCCTCCATGAAGACCACAGCCTTGAAAACCCTGTGGGGGTAGTTCTGCTCTGTTCTATAGGGCTGTTCTGAGTGAGCACTCATTTGTTGGCAAGGCCTTTGTTCCTTCTTTTAAGTGGAAGTGGTAGTGGTGCTGTGATAAGGATCATAAAAAGGGTAGCGGTAACGTATTGGAGACTATCAGACAGAAAGACTGGGCATTGCTTTATAGATATAGCAATTTATGTGGCTACTGCACACCGTCCTTCAGAGGCAACCCACCGAGTGACCTGCTGTCTGCAATGATGCACTCAAACATGATGGGATGGGAAAGGGCTGGATAGAGTTTCTTTCTGTTTGGCATAGAGTCCCTAGAAGTTGGGGCTGACCCCAGGGCACTTGACAACAACAACAGTGCTTTCTCTGATAGGCAGATCATACACCTCCGTTATCCTTTAGGGATGCTTACGACAATGTAGGCCGCTGACCAGGCATGGTGAAAAGTGGGGTCCTGTGGTCTTTTGGTTGCAAGAAGCTAGTTGTAAGTTAATGATCCACTGACTTGATTTGTATATTTTAGCTGGAGAATTAAGGATGCACAATATGTGAGATAGGGTTTTTGTTTTTCTTTGGGGGGAGGATTCTCTTTTATTATTTGTTAGCATCTTCATGCAGACAGGTAGACCTTGGGTGCCAAAATATGGTTAATAAACCAGCCTGCTACTATTCTACCTTGACAGTGAATTCATTCATCAACATCTCGAAAGAAACAGCTGATTATCTCTTTCTGAAAATTCAGCATGGAAAAGGAGATGGGACACAGATCTCCTCTGACCCCCAGGGGGCCGTCTTGAGTTGGAGAAAACTTGGGATTGCTTTCCGGTCTGACGGAAGCTTCACTGAGTGTTGCCTGAGTTTCTGGCCTTATTGCAAGCCTCAGCATTTATCCAATAGTTTGTGGAAGGAGAAGCAGTGCAGTTGATCTTCAGGGCTCTCCAAGAACTCCAAATGGAACCACACCGCCCCCTCTGGCAAGGGATCCTGAGGCTGGAAGGATGTGAACTTCTTCATGAATGTCTTTGGTTGCCTGCATTCCTCTGTGACTCCAAAACACTCTGCCTGTAAGTGCAGAGCAACTAGAGCCCCAGGGCCTTGGTTCTGAACAAGCGTTGCCAAGAAACAAAAGAAGAAAGGTAATCTCCCCAGCTCATGGCTCTGTCCCTGGAGTCTTACTGTCCATGGTGAACTGGCTGATTTTTCAGGAAAGCACTCCTCCCCTCTTCTTGGTCTTCTTTTTCTTCTTCTTTTCTCCAAGATGCTATTTCTAAAAGGTCAGTTATTTGTCATAACCCTATTACTGCATATTAAAGTGCAGAATGCATCAAATTAGAATATGCTAAAAATATTCAGGCAGTCTACTCAAAATATATTTTAACACTATTCTTTTTAAGAGTGGGTGTCGAAGGGCACAGGTAGTATTTACAAGTAAGCATCTATCAAGATTTTTCACTTCTGAGGAAATGGTTATCTTTTATAATCCGTTGGAAATAGCCTTCACGGTCCCTTTAACTTTAAGAGGATATGACTCCCTCCCCTTGGTTTCTACATTTTTTTTTCCAAAGGGAAGCTGTACAAGACTTTGATTTTCTGCAGTACTGCTTGAAAGATGAAGATGTCAAGATGGATGACAGCTAATGAACTGAATGTTCAATAGTTCATCACCTTGGTTTTTCCTGAAACCATTTCTTGTCCTTGCCTGGTAAATTGAAATCACTTGACTTTGTTGCAACACCTGACAGGAGTCAAATCCCCACAATATCCAGGCAGGAGTAAATTTTTTTAGCGTCACAAATCTTCTGCTGTCTGGGTTAGTTAGGCCAGTGGGTTAAGAGAGAAGAAGGATAGGGCCACAGTCATGTTAGGCCAGCACATATTGGCTCCTGTTGCTTTAAGTTGAAGGGTGCTGAGGTCAGTCCTCCCAGCCCACTCCCACTTTTCTCCTGGTTCCAACGAAAAATTTGGCATAGGTCATTATTAGGAACCATCAGGTTGCCTCTGATATATGGTGACTTTATGTAGAACAGGTCTCTCATTGCCTGATTCTTCATCATTGTGTTAGTCCAGGTAGACTAGAGAAACCAATCCATAGACATGCATATGTATATAGGGGAGAGGTTTATATATAAGAGGAAATGAACATTGAGAAAACAGCTCAGTTAAGTCCATTATTAGCCCATATGTTTGATATTCATCTGTAAGCCCTCTTCAGACTCACAAAGCATATGCAATAATACCAGGACAATCATAGGCCAGTGGGTACAGAGTCTTGTGTATTCAGTGACAGTAGAAGCATCTCAGTGCTGGCAGGACTCTCCTCATGGCTCCTCCAGTTTCCAGGGCTCAGAGTCGATTAGCATGCTGCCACTTGTTAGCTGCAATGTGGAGTCTGTCTTTTGTCTTGTCAGTAGAGCATCTCCAAGGGACTGAGTAGTGAGTCTCTCCCCTCCAAGGAGAAAATGCAGCCAGATTTCTCAGAATTCTCAGGAGAAAGCCGTGCCCACACAGAGGTCCCGTAGCTATCACCAGATTGACAGGTTACACTCCACCCCTACACTCTCAATCCTCGAATTGACACCAGATTAGGTGACTACCACAATTATCTTCAGGACTGTTGCTAAGCCTGAGTCCATTGTAGCCACCGTGTATTTTGAGTGACTTTTAACATGAAGTGTTTGTCTTTCATTGTTCTTCCAAATATTCTCTGTTGAGCCCCTTCATTTTCATTAGCTAATTTGGAAAATAGCGCATCAACTCTTTCTTCAGAATTTGTCTTAGAGTTTGGAAACTTCTTCAGAGTTTGGAAGCTCTGCTAAACCCATTCACCATGAGTGATCGTGGTGGTGTTTGAAATTCCAGTGACATAACTTCCAGCATCACAGCAATACACTAATCAAAATGGAACGTGTGACTCTGACAGACCGATGATTGAAGAATAAGCATGAATGGGTCTCCCTTCTTAGAAAAAGAACTCTGAAAATATGTCTATGATTGGATAGTCTTGTTCCCATCACGTATAAATCGATAAACTGTACTTCCGAGTGTTAGTGTTGATTGAAATCATTGTGCACATCAGGAATATTTAAATTACAAAGTGGGAGGTACCCGGTACTTCTTTTGAAATAGCTTTCTGTAGATAGAGCAATGGCTGTTGTTGTCTGGTGCCATTGGGTCTTTTCTGACCCAAAGCACCACACAGAGTGCAACCCCATCCCGTCTGCAACGTCCTCACAGTTGTTCCTCCACCGGAGGCCATGGCTGCAGCCACGATGCAGTCCATCTAGGAACTGATCGCTCATGCGACATCTTGGCTTACAATATATTAGATTGCTAAGACTCCACAGCCCCTTGCAAGAACAACAAAGATTTTTAATATATCTGATGTGGCATCCCTTTTAGCTGCAAATTACAAAGGATTATGGTTTGTTATCAACTCTAACACAAAACCCCAAAGACCCCAAACTCACTGCCATCCAATGGATCCTGACTCCACAACCCGATAAAGTCTCAAAACCCAAACCCTCAGGGCAGGCTGAGGAGAGAAACATGAGGTTGCCTGTTCCTATAAATATTCACCACCTAGAAAACGCTATGGGTTTGGTGTGAGTAGGAATTGGCTTCAGAACGGTGGGTTTGGTTTTGGCTGGCCCATATTTAGAGATTAGAAAAAAGAAAGTCATCAAGTCAGGTAACTCGCTTTTAGGAACCCAGCGATTAAGTGTCAGAACTTGGATTTCACTCATTTCACAACGTTGATTGAGGCGCCCTGATGGCAGAGTGGTAATGAGTTGCGCTGTGACCAGAAAAGTCAGCGGTTCGAAACCACTGGGCTGTTTCTTGGGGGCTTCTTCTTCAGTTAAGAGCTACTTTCTTGGAAATCTGTGAGGGCATTTGTACCTTGTCGTCTAGGGCCACTTCAACTGGATACCAGTGAATTTGTTTTCTTCAATGTTGTTATTGAGCGTTCATGACGGGCTAGACACCAGAAACAAGCCCTCGGAAATTTTAAGGGTAGTTCAGGGAGAGAGAAAAAAATTAATGTTTACACAAATCTATGTTTATATATACTGATAAATGTTTCAAAGAAAAAATTATCTCTAAAGTTGGATGGAATGCCTTATTAAAAATGGGTTGGGAATTGCCTAATGATGTTGGGATACTCACTCTGAGACCTGAAGGAGGAGAAGGGGTCAGACTGAGTCCAGGGAAGGGAAGGGGCGGGTAGAAGTGATGGGGTCCATATGCTGCCTCCTTGTATACTCCATAAATCAAAGAGAGATCTGTGTGGCTGGTGTCAAGTGGTTGAGGAGGAAAGTTGGGTGGGGAAACGACCTTGCATATTAAAGATTGAAGAGAGAGAGAGAGAGAGAGAGAGAGAGAGAGAGAGAGAGAGAGAGAGAAATGTCACTGTATTAGTCCAGGTAAACTAGAGAAACAAATTCATAAACACACATATGGACATAAGGGAAAGGTTTATATACAAGAGGAATGGAACACTGAGAAAGCATCCCAACTCAGTCCAGTCCAAGGTCATAAATCCGATATTATCCCATATGCCTGATACCAGTCTATAAAGTCTCCTTCTGACTCATGAAGCATGTGCAATGATACCAGGACAATTACAGTCCAGTGGGTGCAGAATCTTGTGTATCCAGTGGCAGTAGAAGCACCATGGCACTGGCAGGAGTCTCCCCATGACTCCTCATTTCCAGAGCTCAGGGTCCATCAGCAGTATCCATTGGCGGCAGGGTTCTTTCTGTGGCTTCTCCAGCCCCAGAGGTCTGGTTCCATCAGGGCAAGCCCTTGTGGCTTCTCCTCTGGCTCCTCCACATTCCAGGACTCAGCATCTATCAGCATGCCACTATTTTGTTTTGTCGGTAAACCAACTCCAAGAGACAGAATCAAGTCTTTTTCCTCCAATTGGGAAATACTGTGAGACTTCCCATAATTCTCAGGAGAAAGCCATGCCAAGACAGAGGTATCATTAGCTATTTCCAGATTGACAGACTAGACTCCACCCCGACACTCTTAGTAGAATTGGCACCAGAGTACATGACTGGCACAGTTATGATGCTGTACGCTGGGTCAGGATAGTAGAATTTCATTTTAAATGGCACAGGGAAAAAAGAAATGACATGGCCAAATGACATGGCTATTCTGCTTCTAAATGGAGGGGCTCATCTCAGGATATACCATTGTCTGGTAGTACAGGGTGATCCCTTTTTAGAATTTTTATTTGCTGGTCTTATTACCTTCATATCCTCCTCCCTTAACCACCACCCTCCCCTTCATTCTCTCCTTTCTTCTCTCTTCCTCTTCCTTACTTTTCACGTGTCTTCTCTTTCTCTCCTTTTCTCCCTCCATCATTCTCTTCCTCCCTTTTTCCCAAGTATGCTGATTTTCTCAGACCCAATTAATATATGAGAGGTAGATCCATTGGTCAACACAATGGGTGGCTCCAGATACATCGACAAGCATATTGCTTTTGTTGCTGGTCTTCTACTTTACCAAGCATGGACACCTTTCCTTTTCTGGATACTGGTCTCTCCTATAACATGTCCAAAGTATGTCTTTCCCACCTTACTTCGAAGGTTCTTTCTAGATATATATTTAACTTTTGAGAGGACACAGTAATTATGTCCAGGAAATTGATGGACAGTTTTAGGAAGACTGAATTTCCTTCTCTGTGAATATCAGTTATGTAGGAATGAGCTTAGATTTCGACGTGGTCATCCACATTCATAGATAAGTGGTTACATAATCGCCCTTGATCAAAATGGAATGGACTGACCGAAGAAGACAATTTTTAAGATACAGGACAATGCTCTTGACTGAGGGTCATTTTTTCCCCCTTCTTCCACCCTCATTCATCAGTCTCAGCAAGTTACATCCTGATGCTGAAAAGCAATCTGCCCTTGAAGATGGCCTAACGCTCGCAGGGGTGTGTTTATGGGTGAGTGTTAAAGCTGAGAAATGTTCACTTTGAAGATGTCTGCTTTAAAACAAACTACGTGTATGCCCTTTGAATTAATTCCTTGATGTTGAGAGTGACATTGAGGACACAGAGATGACATCAGCCAGATCAGCTTTGTTTTCTGAAGGAGTCCATTTCTGGGGCAAGCAGCATTTTGAGACCAACACACCCCATTGCCTAAGATCCAATACTGTCACAGTACTATAGCACATTGCACTTGGTCAAAGCAAGTGGACGGTGTTTTCAAATGTGTTGTAGTTAGTCACTGTTACAGCAGGCCCCGGTTGCCAGTGGCCCCGTGCACCTGGAATGAAATGCTTCCCTGTTCCGTACCATCCCCAGCAACTTCGCAGAGTGCACCATTGTGGTCCTGAGGCTTTTCACTGGCAGTTTTAGTAGGAAATATACAGGCTTTCTCTCTAGTTTATCGTCATCTGGAAGCCCCCGGAAATCTCTTCAACCTCGTGGGAACACACAGGCTTCCAGGGAATGGGGCTGGCTGTTCACAGACCGACAGTCAGGAGGTGATGTGTGGATATGCAGGATGCAATCAAGATGATGAGAGAAGAGAACCACCTCACAGGGTTTCTAAGGTGCAGTCTGCATAAGAGCTGAGTCTTCCTCTCATGGAGCAACTGTTTGCTTCCAATCTCTGGCCTTTTGGTCAGCAGCTGAGCACTTAACCATTGCATCCTCAGGGCTCCTTCTCTGGACGTGCGGGTGACTGCATCCTTTAGGGTGAGAGTGAACTCCTCTGTATCACAGAATAATTAATTACTCAGAGATTTGCTCATGGAGACAATGGACTTTTGCCTTCATGCCTTTGCTGCCCTTCCTTCTTATTCTGGAGCTGTTCCTTGGGCCACAGAGGTTTCCCTGCATATCTCAATGGTTGGTTTTAAACTCAAATATCCTGGTTCCTGATCGGCCCCTCGCTAGTGAAGGGACTGATTGTGCAAAACGCCTTATGTTTCTGCAGAGGTAACCGAATTTGCTTGTCCATTAAATGTGAGACCTCTGGGTGCATGTGACAATGGACAGCATCCCTCTGCTCTTCAACGTGCAATCAGTCTTTGGGTTGCAGTGGAGACTCTGCAGAATTCTTGGGTTGTCATTGAATTTCCTGAAATTAAAACAGCAGGCAAACACATGACAGTCAATGTGATTTATGGGGCAACACCACTATTCAACATATGCTGTGGCTTTTAATTCTTGGTTATTACTTTTAGGCGAGGGGGGAGCCAGAGAATGCTTAGGAAAAGGAACCGGAAGGAGAGAGTTTTACAGGTAGAGGGAATGCATGCTTCTGCTTTAGTGGGGCTGGGGAGGCTGGTGGCATCGTCTGGAGAAACAAGTTTGCAGCTGCCCTACTTTCCTTTTTAGAGTGTGTGTCAAATGGACTAACTACTTAGTTCATACCCTCACTGTTGGATTATAGCACATCTAGGTTGACAAGTGGGAAATAAGTCCTTGCCTCACCCCCTGTCCTTGGGTCAGTGCTGCTCTTTTGTTCTTAAATGGATTATTATTTCATTTTTAAGTCAATGCTTAGGTTTCCCCTGGATAAGTACTCACCATGGGTCACCAACTAAGTGTTTGTTCTTATTGCTTTTGTTACTTTCCCATGGCCTGTGCCATGATGGGTTAGACGGTGGGCTACCAAAAGCAAGCCTGAAGACCCCAGTCCACCAACTGCTCTGCCGGAGAAAGACAAGGCACCCTCAGAAATCCTCTGTGGGGTCACTTGGGGTCAGAATGGACTTTCAGGCAGTGGGCTTATGTATAGAGTAGGGGCAGGGCAAAAGTAAAGCCCAGGGGTGCTATACTTACTATTCAATTGTGATTTACTAGGCAATCACAATTGTAGTGTGGCTAGATGGCATGGCATTAAAAAAATAGATGTAAATCTATCATCAATCCCATCACTTAATTGATATACAGCACAACCAATCAGATACAATCTTAGGTGTCAAGCACGCATGCGAACAACTGCACTAAGTGTAGCAAAACTGACAGGCTAAGTTATCGCCGATTTTTAGACACTGTTTTTTTTTTTCTCTTGAATGTAAGAAAGGGTATTAAAACGAGTGGGGGAGCTGGACCAAGTAAGAAGACAAAAATGAATCACTTTCATACGGAATGGGAGATTTTGACACTACAAATTGGAATTCATCTGAAGTCCAGAGGTATCAACAGTTCTGTAACTTGCTCGCAGAGGGAATGTACCTAAACATGAGAAAATGTGCACCCTCCTTGACTGCATTATTCAGCTCTCCTTATTGATGTGAGTCAGGTTTTTCTGAAATAAAGATGATTAAGCCCAAGATCCATTCCACCATGACTGATGATCATTTAGAAGTGTGCTTGAGACTGGCTGTCAGCAGCTACTGTCCGGACTATGCATTCTTGGGTCATTCCATTCAGTGCCAGACATCAGAGTCAGCTCAGGTAATGACAAAATATGCACATACTTAATTGTGTTGTGTAATACAGGCTCGTGGTTATGCAAGGTGCACAAACATAGCTGTACATATCAAGAATTCTCAATACATTTATGAATAAGTGTAATAAGTACATAAAATAAAAATATGTTTTGAGTTTTTGTAATTGGTAGATCATCTTGACTCATTCATTTTATAAGTAGCTCGCATGCTGAAAAAGTGTGAGCACCCCTGGAATAGCCTTTTTCAATCTGCTGAAAGAATTTGTGATATAAACTCCTCATTTGCAAGGAGAACTCTAGATAATTTGCTACTTATTAGCTGGGTGATCCAAACAAATCAGTGGGTGACCCTAAAACCCTTGGTTTTCTTGTTTACTGTGGTTAGAGTAATACACAAAGCAATGTCTCATTGACTTGTTATGCATTACAAAGAGAGTCCTGTGTGCCAATCCTGATGTGAAAACACAAAGAACTGCTCCAGTAGTCTTTCCAAGAATGACTGTCTTCGAAACACTCTTCCGAGCAAGAGAGTTGGAGACACTCTGGCAACATGGTCATGGCATTGTTATGCCCACTGCTCATTCTCTCAGTCTGAGGATGGTGCTGTCCTTTCATTTCAATCCACATGAGCAAAGAGGAAAGATTCCATATTATGGGATCTCTTAGTGTCCAGGAAGGCTGGGAGATCTCAAATTCTTTTACTCATGATCCAAGAAGACAAAGCATCGTATTTTTCTACTCTTGCCGAATTAAAAAGATAAAGTGTGAGATAGTTAATGTAGACTCCTACATTAGAGACAGGTGCGTTCGTAGTGGTTCTTGTGACAGGCTATCGGGCAAGAGTGAGCGACCCACACTTCAAGCTATTCAGGGGCTGAGCCACGTTGTGTGGCCCAGGACATACTGGCATATCAATGAACACGGAGTTCACGTGGCTTGTCCTCTCTGCCCACTCACAGGGGTGTCTGAGAGAGGGGTGGTGGTGGAACCTTCCACTATTAGATGGCAATTCCTTCCTGGAAAATGGGTCAAGAGACTTTTAGACCAAAGTGTAGGCTATTTATTGACCGATTCACCTCTGCAAGTGCTCTGAGAATACACACACACACACACACACACACACACACACGGAAGGCACTTTCAGAGGTGAATCGGTCAATAAAGAGGTGTGTGGATATGTGTTTTACATATTTGTGGGCACATAGTTTTATGTTTGTGATACAATACAGAGGCCATGTTTGAAAGTGCCTCATGCCTTTGCTATTTGTTTACTTCACTCGTGAGCTGTTGGGGAAAAATGAAGTGGCTTATTGAGGTTGAACCCAGGCTCTTCCAATAAATAATAACAATAGCAGTCCCAACGTGGATCAATAATGGAGCAAAATGTTGGGCTTACTCTTCTAATCAAAAGATCCGTTCACACAAATATTAAACCCAAAATTCACGATCATTGAGTCCATCTCAACTCGCAGCCACTGTATGGGACAGATAAAACTGCTGCTCTGCGTTTCTGAGACTATAACTCTTCGCAGGGGTAGAGAGCCTCATCTTTCTCCCTTAGCATGGATGTTGGCTTTGAACTGCTGAACTTGAAGTTGGCAGTCCAACTCATAACCACTATGCTACCAGGACTCCTTCCCATAAGGATTACAGCTGAGAAAACCCTGTTTTCAGAGCAGTTCTACTCTGTTACGTAGGTAGGCTACAAGTGGAAGTGGAGTGAATGTCACTTAGCAGTGGCGAAGTTTATATAGTTTTAATATGAACAACAATTTCTTTAGACATGTAAAAGCAAAATCATTTTCATAGGTCATATTTTTATTGATCTATGATATGAAATCTAAGCAAAAATAGGATGTTCCTGTCAAGATTGACTTAAGGTTGCTTCTTTCCCTCCGGCTGCAGGCACAGGTGTGCACATGTACACACACACAAGTGCTAGGTATATGCTCTCATCCAAGTGATAAGAAACCTGGCAAGTCTCGGCTGATCTCCGCTGACTGGATCATCATAATAGGATATCAGTATTTTAATTGCCATCACATGTTCCTGTGGGAGGACAGGAAGGACAATGTGACATCAAGAAACTAAGCAAACACTGTTGAGAACTTTCTGTGACTTGACTCCCTAATAGGTGGCAACATAAGTCTCAGTGTACCAGGGGATATGCTGGAATGAAGAACTCACTACCCTCAAATTGTTACTGACTCCTAGCACCCCAAGAAGGCAGCCCCTGTGAATTTTTAAAACTGTAACTATTTATGGGAGTAGAAAGCCCCATTCTTCTGAGGTCGGTGGTTTCAAACTGCTAAGCGTGCAGTTAGCAACCCAATGCTTGACTACTATGCCCCAAGACCTTCAGGATTAAGGCCAGCAGACTCTCTGACAGGGTGATGTGCAGACCTGGTTGCTCGAGACTGGCATAGCAAAGATTTGTAACTAACTAGTGAACGGCAGGAGGGTTGCTGTGCACTCATGGATGGGTGTGACCCGTGGGAGGGCTTTGGGAAGTTCAAGGAAGAATAAATAGAATGAAAAGATAGTGGGGTTTCCCTTAGTCTTTTTAAAGCCCCATCATGTATTGAAGTATTTCACTGTGTGTGGCGCAGCTCTATCTTGCATTTTCCCCCCTGGACTGGTATTCTTACTTTAGAGGAAGAGAAAGGAGATGCGCTCATGGGTTTTGCACATTGAAGGGCAACAAAGCCACCACTAGAAGTCTGATGGGTTGTTCAGTTCATATATTACTGAGATTAAGGTTGAACCTGCTGTATCAGAGACCCCTAAAGACCATTTTTTAGCAAAGGAAGCTTAAGTTGGAAGCCTGTCTTTCACTTAAATCCCAGTGGCAAGAGCCTGACTAGTATGGGCGGCATGAACAATAGCAGCAAGCAAACCCGGTAGCTAGGCTATACGTTCCCAAGTTTACTTGACTTACTGCCCCCTTTAAGGAAAATAAATAAATAAAACATCAGGGCAGTTGGAACCTTTTGGACTATCTCTCCCAATCCAGGATACAGTGTAGCTATCTGTTTGGAGAACCCGCCTCATTCCTTCCAATGCTTCACAAGGAAGGGTATTGTCTGCTTCGGGAAATACTGGTCTGATTGACTCTGATTCACAGCAGTGCTATAGGACAAAGCATGACTTAGGGTTTCTGAAACTGCAGATCTTTCTGAGGACAGACAGCCTCATTTTTCTCCCTTGGAGCCTCTAGTGGGTTTCAACCACTGACGTCACAGTTAGCAACTCACTGTGTAACCGGCTGGGTGCAAGAGAGGCTGGGAAATGTAACCTCTAGCTCTGTCTTAGGCAGTCCAGTATCTACGAGTCACAGAAGCTGCTGGACCCTTGAAGTTGCCTGGTCTCTGCATTTAGATAGGCTCACACTGTCCAATGCACACTGCATTTCAAAGACGGAGAATGAAGAAACATGACAAAGTTTGTCATTAACAAAGATGTTTATTAATGATATGTTCAAATGATAATATTTTGAATTTATTTAGGTATAAGGCTATTAAAATTAATTTCACTGCTTCCTGTTCATTTTGCTTAATATGGATTCTAAACATATTTAGGTCACCCAAGTGGTCCCCCATTATACTTACATTGGCCATTGCTTTATCTAACTAATGACTAGGGTCCTGGATTAAAGTGTTCTCTGGTGGCAGGAGAGAATCACAGTTTTGGGGGATACCTTGCCATCTCCCCCAACACTATTGAAAGTACCTGGCCAAGTGTGAAATGCCTAGAACAGTGCTTCCCAAAGCAGACTATAGACCCTACCCACCTCCTGGAGTACTATAAAAATCTAATGGGGCTGCAAAAACATATACCTATACCTTTTCCTGGATTATGGGCTGTATGCAGTATAAAAGTTTGCACTTACCAGGGCAATGATAAGTAGTTTTTTGTTTGGGGTTTTTCTGGAAAGGGAGGGGGGTGAGTCAAATAAGTTTGGGAACCAATGTTCTAGATCTTTTTTCATGTCCGTTTGATTTCATGACTAATGGAAGCATTGGGCCACATTCAGCAGTGACATAGTGTATCCTAAATCTTATCTGTGTATCTTATGGAACTTCAGAAAATGCTGTCATGATAGACTTAGGCCAAAATGCCACACAGGACAGGGATTTTTAAGTCACTTGGGTGTGTGGCATGTTATAAGGTCTTGGACAAATGGAATGCAATCTTATGCTTGTTTTCAATTGTGGTCCGGTTGATTCTCACTCATGGCAGCCCCATGGGGGCAGAGGAAAACTGCTACATATTTTACAAGGTTTCAAGGCTGGAACCTTTCAAAAGCAGCTCCCCAAGCCTATTCCTGAGCTGCCTTGATGTGGATTTGAACCACTAACTGCTACCCAGGTCCTTTGCTGAGTCCGTGGGAAGTGTGCAATCCAACCATATGTTACAGGACTGAAAGTCAGTGCTATAGTGGGATATGCTAGGGTGGGGGCATGTTCTGTGTTCAAGGTCCCTGGTAGTGCAGTGGTTAAATGCTTGGCTGCTGATCAAAAGAATGGAGGTCCAAACCCACCAGCTAGTCCACAGGAGGAAGATGCAGTGATCTGTTACCTTAGAAACCACGTGAGGTAGTTGTAGTCTGTCCTGGAGGGTCACCGTGAGTTGAAAAAGACTTGATGATATTAGTTTGGGTTTAGGCTTGTTTGTTTGTTTTTACATTTTATTGTGGTTTGGGTGAATGTTTACAGAGCAGATTGCTTTGCTATAGGACATTTGGACACATTCTGCTACCTGATGTTTGCCGGTTCCTGCAATGTAATAGCACTCTTTCCACTTCCTCCCGGGGTTCTCTGTATCTCCTCATCTTTTTTTTCTATTCTCTCCTGCTTCCTGAATTTTGTTTCTGGGAAGATGCTGGGCTTTTGGTCTCACAGGTTGATTGCATGAGGAGTATGTTCCTCTCTGGTGTTTTACTCACTTTTTTAGCCCTATCTATTGGTTGTCTGAAAGGTGATCCCCAGGATTGGGTCCCATTCCAGACTTGCGGGGTGTCTCATTGGATTCACCAGTTGCTATCAGACTAGTAAATCCGGTCATCTTTGTGATGTTGAACTTTGTTCGACAGTTTTTCTCACTCTGCCCAGAACCTTCTATTGTGATCCTGATCAGAGAATTTAGTAGTTGTAGCTGGGCACCATCTAGTTCTTTTGCTCTCAAGCTATAGAAGGTGCCAGTCTTGTGGTCCATTAGTCTTTTAGACTAATTGTTTCCTTGCGACTTTGATTTTCTTTGATCTTCTTTTCTCTGCAAGGAAAGAGATCAAATGACCACTTGGTGAACTTTTGAGAGAATTTTTGTCTCGTTTTAATGTTTATGGCTCCTATGGGATATCGAGGGATTTTTAAAATGTATGCTTCCTACAGGATGTCAACCAGGAGCCCTTGTGGAATAATGGTATGTACTGGGCTGAAGTTGACATGGTCAGAAATTTAAAACTGTCAGCAATTCCATGGGAGAAAGACTATGTTTTCTACTCCTCCAAACAGTTGCAGTCTTTGAAACCTGCCAGGGGTTGGTATGAGTCAGCATTGACTTGATGAGAGTGGCTTTGGCTTGGGTTTTGGGGTATCAAAGTAGCCTTGATAGTGCGATGTCTAAGTGCTTGGCTTAAAGGCCAGCTGTTTGCCTTCACCCAGTAGTTTCAGGGGACAGAGATCGGGCAATTAGGTGCTTTTAAAGATTGCAGCCTGGACAATCTGGGTGGGGGCATTTCTGCTCTGTCACATGGAATCACTCGGACTTCAATTCAGCCCAGGTGCACCTAGCAACAATTACAGCAGTAGCAGCAGGATATACCACGGGGATGATGGGGGACTGTTAAATATATGGTGCAAGGTTAAGAGAGAGACGTGTGTGTGTGCTGACGGTATAATACATGTAGAAGTAGCTGCCTATGAATTAAAACCAGAATGTAGATACAGTAGTCCCAGGAGAGTACATAGTTAGAAATAGACATTACAGCATTTAGAGGCTGTGCATCAAAAAAGAAGCCAGGAAAGGGGATTATTATGAGAAGCACCCAGGAAGGTGACTGATAAATCATCAGCTGAATTTTTGTGTCAAGAAGAAGAGCAAGTTTTGTTGTGTCAATGTCGTCATGTGGCATGGGGGCCTAAGGACCAAGGAGTTCCCTATAATGGTAGTTACTAGAAATTTCTGGGTGATCTTGCTGAAGATAGTCTCAAGGGACTGGAAAGGACTAGAGCTGCTTCCTAGTGGATTGATGAGGAAGAAAGGAGGTGAGGTGGAGTGTCTTTGAGGAGATAATTCTTCACAGGAAGTCTTGCTCTGACACATTCAAACCATGAATCTCTTGACATGATACCTGTGAAGGATACAGTATCATTTTGGTGATTATGTTGCCCCAAATGCGAAACTTCATTTCAATAGGAGGCTATATCAGGCATTGCCAAAGGAAGGGACCTTCTTTCTACAATAGAACCAAAGAGTTGTTCTCAAAGGGTTATTGTCAGCCTGAGGGAAGATGGTAGAACAGTTCCAGATTATAGAAGGCTGAGGAGAACCAACAACTAATTGCAGTGGGTTTTCTGGATGGGATGCTGATGAAAAGCTAGCGACATTTGAATGAGGTCTTTAGGTAAATAGCATGGCAGCAATGATCGCTTCCCAGTTTTCGTCATTGCACCGTGGCTAGGTGGTCGATTAGCGTTAGCTGAAACTGGGTGTGAGGACTGTTCCATCTTCTTTAAGTCTGAAATTCTTGTCATTATGGGTTTGCTCCAAATGCAAAGAGAGAGATGGAAGATGGCCGGAAAGAATGTGAAGCTGAGGAGAGACCAGAGTTCACGAGAGGGAGAAGTGTACACTCTCTGTGAGTTTATTATGTGTTCGGTATCTTGTTAAGTGGTTTGTGGATGATTCTCTCATTCTGTTTTCCTGGCGAGGCTGTGAGGGAAATGATGTTGTTGTCTCATTTGTGCATTATGGTACGGATGCAGTCAAAGGTGACCACCTGGTAGAAAGTGGCTGATTGGGGTTGAAGCTTCATTCTTAAGCTTCTACATGATTCAGTTGGAGTGGGAAATAATTTGGTGCTTAAATGCTTGGGGATGAATACAGTTAGATAGCAGGGAATGGAAAATATGGGAGGAAGAGAAGAAGAAGAAGAAGGAGAAGGAGAAGGAGAAGGAGAAGGAGAAGGAGAAGGAGAAGAAGAAGAAGGAGAAAAGAAGCAGGTGGGGAGTCAATTCTCACTTCTGGTGACCTGGGTGCCTCAGAGTACAACTGTACTCTACAGGATGTTTACTGGCTCATTTCATTTTTATAGAAAGAGATCACCAGATCTTTCTTCTCACCCAGGTAGCTGGACTTGAACCTCCAACCATTGTGTCAGTAGCTGAATAAGTTAACCATCTGCACCACCCAGATTCCAAACCAATGACGATGGAGTTGATTCCAACTCTAGAAAATGAGAGGGGATCCAGAAGGTGGGAGGAATTCAGGAAGAGCACTGCACTCAAGGGATGGCAGAGGACATGGGAAGAGTCAGGAGAGTGGTCACAGGAGACAGTGATGGATTAGGCTGGCTGGAAATTGAGGTCATTCTTCCTGGATAGTTTTAGCTTTCTTTGTGAGGTTCACCTGATAGACAGGAAGTGGTTGGGCTGGATCATTGAGATAGTGGGGTGTTGCAGGCGAGTGAAGATAGTGATTGTGGTGAGTAGGAAGGAGAAAGAGCTGGTATAAGGCATGATAAAGATTGCCAGGCAATGCTGAGATGGCACCAGCCACAGAAAAGTTTTCGCTGATCTCTGCAGGTGTATGTTTTTCAAAGGATTGTTATGATACGAATTCCTCAATTTTTCCATGACTGAGTGGGTGTTGGGGGTTGTATTAGTCATATAATAGATCAAGAAAGAGAAAGATGTGACCAAGAAAGTTTTCCAACTGGCTGGTGATAAATCTATGTAAAGTGCAAAAAAATGAAGATGAGAAAGGTTGACAAGGAGAACTTTGGGCAGCCAGTGTGTTGTCCTGGTTTGGATGTATTCAATTATTAGTGAGAGCAGAATATTTTTTACCTACAGACTGGCCACTTATAATTCTCCCTTTGCCCCTGGCTTATGATCTGTGTATTTTCCCCCCAGGGTTGTTGTATATGTTGAGTCCACTCCAACACACAGCAGCCCCATGTGACACAGTGAAACTGCATTTTTGTGGCCTTTACAGGGGCAGGTTATTACGGTGTTTTCATTAATATTCTCTACTTGATCTCTAGTTTCTAATAGCCCTTGCAGAAGCTACATATAACTCACAGAAAAATGCATGATGGAAGGGTCTATTAAAGAAGTAAACAAGTTGTCATGCCGGTGAGAAAGGCTCAGTATTGAATTGTTTCTATGAGGGCATGTCACACAAAGTTCTCTCAGGTCTGCTAACAAATACCCAAAGGGACATGCTGCTCTGCTAACTTCTGAACCTGATAGCATTTAGCCCAAGCTTAATGGGTCAGCAAACCAACTCCCTGAATGAAGTGTGCAGAGGTGCCCTGATCCAATAAGCCTCAGTCCCAACACACTCATCTCTACTTGCATGCATCAACAAGTTCAACTTCCCCAATCAAGTACCCAGGGGTTCCCCACTCCGCAAGCCAGCCTGCTGCGTGAAAGTGCTCAACTCTACTTGCTCCATTGGTTGGGAAATCCGTCACTCTGTTCGATGCTCTGCTGCTTCTCTCTGATGTTACGTAAGGCTATCTTTTGGATCTTGGTGGTTTACTGCACAGAGATTGCAGGTCCAGAGGATCTGCTGCTCCATGTGGCTCTTACTGGTCATGAGATCCCTCCTTCTGCTTCACAAAGGGCTTATTTTATACCCAGAAGGATGACATTGCAGGAATTCTGGTCACAACTACTCACAGATAAGCCATGTGAGTATCTCCCCCCACCTTCTTACCAGACCCATCCAGGAAAAGGTCATTGAGGAGAGTTAGTGACTTTGGCCAGAAGAGTCATATTCAATAAGTGATTGTGTCCTCAGTTGCTGAGACTTTCTTTTGCAGAGGTCTGGGTGGCTTTGAACCATGAAGCTTTTGCTTATCAGCCAAGCACCTAATTGCTACACCATCAGGCTATGCTTCTTTTCTTTCATTTCCCCCAATAGGGATTTTATTTTATCTACTTTATAGGAACAAGTTATGTTGCTTGAAGGATATGGAACAACTTGCTCAACAGATTATTTCAAGTGTTTTCTTCTCAGTTTTGTGCTTTGTATTAAAATATATTTCCAGAGAATTTGATTTGAATGTATACATATGCATTATCCAAAGCAGCATCCATTGATCACATGTGGCTATTTAATTTCAATAGAATTTAAATGACATATGAGTGGATTAACACAAAATGCAAAAAAAAATGCAACAAGCAATTTAAACTTTCACTATCCACATTTCAAATGCCAAGTAGGCATGGGTAGCTGCTCTGTTAGACAGTGTAGGAGTGACAGCTGGTCATCACTGCTGAAAGTTACATTGTGTAATGCTGGCCTTAAAATTGCTTTAAAGCATAGAAGCTTATATGTTTTCCTTATTGAAACTGGCCGTTGAAGTTGTGGTGGTCATATACTTGTGTGTCAGTTTCATGATTGGGAGTGTAGGAGTGGAGTGTAGCCTGTCAATCTGGAGATAGTCAATGAGACCTCTGTGTGGACATGAATTTCTCTGGGAATTCTGGGAAATCTCACGGTATTTCCCCCATGGAGGTGAGAGACTATAGACTCAGTTCCTTAGAGACGCTCTACTGACAGGACAAGATGGCAGCATAGACCCTGAGTCTGGGAACTGGAGGAACCAGAAGAGAAGCCACATGGGCTTACCCTGATGGAACCAAAACTCTGAAACCAGAAAAGCCACAGAGAGACCACTGCCAGCACTGAGATGCTTCTACCACCACTGGATACTGCTGATGGACCCTAAGTCCTGGAAACGAGGAGCCATGGGGAGACCCTGGCCAGCGCTGGGATGTTTCTACTGCCGCTGTATGCACAAGACTCTGCACCCACTGGCCTGTGATTGCCCTGGTGTCATTGCATTGCTTTGTGAGTCAGAAGGAGACTTTATAGACTGGCATCTTACATATGGGAGTTATGATCTTGGACAGGACTGGTTGCGATGTTTTCTCAATGTTTCATTCCTCTTTTATAGAAACCTCTCCCTTAGAGGCATATGTGTGTTTATGAATTTGTTTCTCTAGTATATCTGGAATTACACAGAAAGGTCTTTTCCATCCCTAACATAACATAAATGCTTAGAAAGGTCTTTTCCACTCCTAACATAACAAAAATTTCAGCTTTCATTTTCTTCTAGGATTTATGTAGTTAAAAACACACCCACATTGTTAATCTACCTGGAACTTATAATAAGAGTCCAGGTCTAACTCACAGTCTTCTCAAGAGTTTGAAAATATATTACAATAAAATTAAATGAATTTGAAATATACTTTTACCATTTAATTAACTTTAATTAACTTAAGGTTAATTAACTTAAACTCAAACCTGACTGCCCTTGAGTCAATTCTGACTCATAATGACTTTATAGGGCAGGGTAGAATGCCTTTCTGGGCTTCTGAAGTTGTAAATCTTGGCAAGATTAAACAGCCTCATCTTTCTCTCTCAAAGTGATTGGTAGCTTCCGAACTTCCAACCTTTGGATCAGCAGCTCAGTTTATAACTCATTATGTTTCCAGGGTTACAAGTGCTTTTATTTATTACATCTATCACATTACCTAATAGCCTCTGAGTGATTCAAACTGCTTTGTGCTTGGTTATTAACCTAAACATTGAAGCTACTTTCAAAGGATCGAGAACGATAAAGTGCTGCAATACTCAAACACATAGTGTTGCTATTCGGCAGAACCAGTAGCAACTTGCTTAGTTTGTGGTTTATTACCATTGTTAGAATTAATTTCACTTTCATGAATGTTTATCAGGGAATTTGACATAGTGGAGACTAAAACGAGATTGAAGATAAGGCAAAAATATTATAGTAATATGTCAACACAGACCTGTGAGAAATTCAAGGAAGATGCAAAAGGGGATGTGGCATGTTATTGTTGTTGTTGTTGTTAGAAGCCCTTGAGATGATTCTGACCTCTAACACCCCTACGTCTATGAGAACAAAACACCACCAACCCTATGCCATCTCACAATTATTATGCTTAAGCCCATCAGTGCAGCCTCGGTGTCAATCCATCTCATTGAGGGCCTTCTACTCTTCCACCACCCCTCCACTTTACCAAGCATGGTGTCCTTCTCCAGAGTGTTTGGCTGTGGAGCAAGTGATGCCATTGCTGATGTTATTTGGATGTTGGCTGAAAGCAGAGAATATGAGAAAGATGTTCACTTATGCTTTATTGACTAGGCAAAAGCATTCAACTGCGGGGATCATTACACATTATGGATAACATTATGAAGAATGAGAGGTCTAGAACACTTAACTGTGCTCACGTGGAACCTGAACATAGTCCACGAACCAGCTGGTTGCATCAAGTGAGAGAAGACTGCAACTTTTAAAACCGGGAAAAGTGTGTGCCAAACTTTTGTCCCTTTATCATGCTCTTTAAACGGTGTCATGAGCAAATAATCCCAGAAAATAGACCACGGAATCAGGATTGGTGACTGACTCATAAGCAGATGATGCATCTTCGCTGAAAGTGGACTTGTAGCACTCACTTAAAGACTGTAGCCATCAGTTCGGGTGGTTCTTTCACATAAAGAAGACAAAAACTATCATCACTAGACCGATAGGCAGCACCTTGAAAAATGGATAACATACAGAAGTTGTCATAATTTCATTTTACTTGAATCCATAATCAATGCCATGTGAGGCAGCGGTAAAGAAATCACATGACATAAGCCTTAGACAAAACTATTGCATAAGACTAATGTAGAGTGTTCAAAAGAAGAGATTTCACTTTGGGGGGTAAGGGGCACTGCATCCAAGCCCTTATATTGTTAATTACCTCATAGACATTTGGAAGACCAGAGAAAAAGGGATACATTTGAAATTATGATGTTGGCAAAGTCTATCAAAAGCACCATGAGCTGAACCAACAAGTCTATCTTAGAAGACATACAGCCAGAATGTGTCTTAGAAGGAAGGATGGTGACACTTGGTCTCACATACTCTGGACATGTCCACGGAGATGGACATCACCGGATAAAGTGGAGGGTACCTGAAAGAGGGGAAGGTGTTCAAGAAGGTGTCTGCACACAGTGGCGGTAACAATCAGCTCAAACATAGCACTGCTGTGAGGACTGCACAGAACTGGCGAGTTTCATTGGGGCCCTTTGCTATTTCACTACCTCGCCTTCATTGTACTAACCACAAGATGAGGTAATTTCTTCTCACCAACCCTAGATTAGTAGACGAGTCATAGATACCACCAGGACATTTACAATGATGTCATTTCCGGTGTTATTGATGTGTTTGAGAATTTGCGAAGAGCATGGGGTTCACAATGTGTGTGTGCATGTGCAAGAGAAGGAGCGGCTAGGAGAGAAAATATGATACAGTGTGAACTGTACCGACTATTTTGTAAACAATGACCTAATTTTTAACCCTTCAAAAATTTATCTCAGTTATCTGAGTACTTCTCATAGGTTGAGTACTTCTTTAGTTATGTATATGTTGTTGTGTAGGTGGATGCAGAAGAAGCAGGGATATTCTACTTCTAGTTCAGGCAAAAATGGAAGAGGGCTTGAAATAAGGCATTGATGGGTGCAGAGAGTTCAGAGTGATTGCTGGAGGTGGCAGTGCCATGAGTTGGTCATGGTTGGGTGTCGAGAGATGTGCTGATGGAATGATTCTCCTCAGTGTCCTGTAGAGGCGGGCCAAGCATGCCCCAGGTTTGGCCAAGAATGAACAAAGTTCTTCACATGGGGTCACTGATGTTAGACAAGAACCCAATGACCTTACTGCTACTATTTTCTGGTCTGACTGCTAAAAGACTGGATGAGATTCCAGGAGGCTTTCCCATAGCTAAAATTTAGCTTACTCAGGAGTATGTTCTCCATGAGGAAAAGTTTGGTTACCTTGGTTCATCATAATGCCAAGATTATTTCTTGAAGAGTGACATGGCCACAACCTCTTCTGTTATAAATAAATAACTGATAATGCTTTCTTCATCCCCCACCCCCTCCTTTGAGATTTAGTTGGGACAGGCGCAATTAACTAAGAAAAAATGGAATTGTTATAGTTGAAAGATTTGCCATCTGATATTTTCTGTTGGCACGCCTAGTCTCAAGTGTAGTTAGATGACAGCAAAACAAGGGGAGATTGATTACTTTACACTCTTCAATTATATCTTCCAGTTTTGCTTTCTGGAAAATATTTAACAGAAGAGTTGACATCATTCACTTAGAGAAGATAATGAAACCCAAAGTCTACTACCAGGCAAGGAAATTTAGATTTTAGAATAAACTTCTGCGGGAGATTTCAAGATATACTTACAGAGATTTGTTGATGAAAATAATCCCATCTAAAAGCTAGTGGCATTGTTTGTCATCTTAAAGACAACATTTCTGTCAACTTTACATTTAAAGAATATATTTCCTATTAAGAAGTCACATTTCTTTTGGAAGATTTTATTTCTTTCCTTTTTCTTCTATTAAAATGTGCTCTTCTAAAGTTTTTTGCTAGTTTATTTTATTTTACCATTATTACTCCTCTTCAGGAAAAGTTCAAGGCTGCACACTTTGAGACTTGGGCACAGTAGTGGATGGGGAGTTGACTGACCTCTGGTTCTAAGACCATGTGTCTTTCCCCCCAATCAGGTTTGCAGGGGTTTTGTTTACTGGGGTATTTCACTGTCACTTGGGAAGAAAAGCCAGAAAAAGAACTTCGAATGAGATAACCGTAGAGGGTGGCTCTAAGACATTTCTTCTTCATCCTTTTCAAAGCACATTTTACTTAGCTCGGTGAAATTAAATCTTTTTCACTGAGGTGAGTTATTGACTCATAAAAACAGGAACGCGCCAACGACCTCCCCTCCATCCACTCCCCTCTGATGTCTAGCTCTGAAAATCAATTGCTCAAAACTGATGCTGGCAAAGTGGTCAGGATGTGTTTAGAAGATGACAAATGATAGGGAAGGACTTTTCGTAAATATGCAACCTACAGGATATTTGCTAAATTTCCTGGTACCTGTGCATCAATAATCTTCAGTAAATCAACTTATCCTTACAAATGAATCAGACAGATGAAAACGTTTCATCCCTCATGTAAATGATTTCTGAGGAAATGGTTAATATTTGGAGACTATTTTAAAGGGTGTTTATGGCATTGATTGAGTAAAGCCTCATGCATATTTTCCATGGTATCATCTTACTCAGGTTTTTTAAATTGCTCTCACATGTACCGAATAGTGCTCATTTCAGAGGCTGCTATTCTAGGTTGGCTATTTAAATACCACACACACAAAAATACCTAACCATGCAAACCAACCCAAAGTAGTGATCATATGCATTCATAGAGGGAATATTCCTTTCAACTCTGGTGACTTTGTCTTGTAAAATAGATAGTAGGAGCTCAATTGCAATTCATTTTCATAAATATCATTTTACAAGAAAAAATTTAAAAATAAATTGAGATCCCCCCCTAAGTGTGGAAATAATTGAGCTAAGTGCAAATCAATGTTGAACTTCTTCCTGTATTAGATTCATAGTAGAAATCATTGGTATTTAGTAATAATACTAAGGCATTTTAGGGGTAATAATGATTGTGACAGTCTGAGTGGACTAGAGAAATAAATCCAGTGACATGGATATGTAAAGAGAACTTCATAACAAGAAGTAAATACACATACAAAATCCCAGCCCAGTCCAGATCAAGCTCACAAATTTGATATTAGTTCATAAGTCCAATATTATTAGCCCATCAGTCTGATACTACTCCATAAATTCCTCTTCAGACTTAGGCTGCACATGCAATGATGGAAAATGCTCACAGGCTGCTAGGTAGAAAGTTCTGTTGGATCTAGAGCTCTGACTGCCATCAGCATGAGTCCATATCTTTCTTCAGCAGGAATGTGGAGTAGACAGAGTTCTCAGAATCCTCATAAGAAGGCCAGGCCCATAAGGAGGGGTCAGATGGTGACCTGATTGACAGACTAGACTCCCCTTCAATCTTATTTATCAAGCTGACATAAAATTTGTGTAACTATCATGGTGATAGTTTATAACTTATAAAAGAGACTTAATTTTCCTAAAGTTACATACGGGCACTTTTTTATTTGTAAA
This sequence comes from Nesogale talazaci, assembly GCA_004026705.1. Taxonomy (NCBI): domain Eukaryota; kingdom Metazoa; phylum Chordata; class Mammalia; order Afrosoricida; family Tenrecidae; genus Nesogale; species Nesogale talazaci. Next base: position 40,293 of record PVJH01006778.1, read on the forward strand.
TACTTTTATTGGGAGCTCTTACATTTCTTATCATGATTCATGCGTTCATTCAGTGTGTCAAGCACATTTGGACATACGCTGCCATAATCATTTTCAAAGCATTCTCTTCCCATGAGCCCCTGATATCAACTTCCCTTTTATTCCTCCCCACCCAATCTCATAAACCCTTGATAAGTTATGGATTATTATTTTCATATCTTATATCATTCTTTGTCATCCTTCACCCACTTTTCCATTTTTTGTCTCCCTGAGAGGGAGTTATAAGTTGATCCTTGTGATTGATTTCCCTTTCTCCTCCTCATCTCCCATAACCCTCCCTGGTATCTGTACTGTCCTTGTTGGCCCTAGAGGAGGGTGGGTAATCTATCCTGAATTCCCGGTGTTGCAGGTTCTTATCTGTCAGTGTGCATGTTCTCTTCTAATCTTATTTGTAAGGTAGAATTTAGAATTGAGGTCATGATAATAGGGGGAAGGTAACACCAAAGAACTAGAGGAAAGTTGTGTGTTTCATCGTTGATACACCGCACCCTGACTGGCTCATTCCTTTGAACTGATGAATGTCCAAATATCTATAGATGGGCATTGGCTCTCAACTCCAGCCCAACCCCCACCCCCTTTCACCTTGGGTATGATTTTGCTCTGAGTCTTAGATGCTTGTTACCTGATATCATAGAAACCTCATGATCACACAGGCTGGTGTGCTTCTTCCATTTAGGCTTTGTTGTTTCTCAGCTAGATGTCTGCTTGTTTATTTTCAAGCCTTTAAGATCCCAGATGCTAAATCTTTTGCTAGCCAAACACCATCAGCTTTCTTCACCACATTTCCTTATGCACCCATTTTGTCTTCAGTGATTGTGTCGGGAAGGTGAGTATCACAGAATGCTGGATTGTTAGCATGAAGTGTTTTTGTATTGAGGGAGCACTTGAGTTGAGTCCCAATGTCCATCCACAAACTTAATTCTTAACATATAGATAAGAGTACATAATTTTAGTCCCCTTTTGTTATATACACATAAGTGCATTTCTGTATTTAGAACTCTGTAAATGTCTTTTGCCTCCTGGTTATTTCCTCTATTTTCTTTTAGTCTCCTCTTGTCCCACCATCAGATTTGGCCTTCATTTGGGTTTAGTAATACACTTCACTGTTATATTGCCCTCGATTAAGCCCCACTAGGCATCCTATGCCCTTCTCTCCATTGATTTTAGTTCATTTGTTGTTCACGTGTCCCAGTTTTTAACCCTCTAATCCCCTACTTACTTTCTCCCACCTCCCCTGCTTCATTATGCCCCTGGAACAATTGACCCTATTCTTTAATCTCCAAATTATTTATCCCGGCTATCTTATCTAGATAGGCATACGGATACATTAATAAGCACAAAAATCTGGCAAAACCAAGTAAAACATCAAAGGTAGTCAAGAGCAACAAAACTATAACAACAACAAAAAGAAAGCCACTGACAAAAATGGAGAGGCCTATAAATAGTTCAAGGTCCCTTTGTTGGCCTTTACGAGTGTTTTCCAGTCCACTCTAATGAAGTGCCACATGCTGTCTCCAAAGTCTATTTTTGGTCTTCCCTGGGGTTTCATCACTTTCCTCCCCCTGCTGCTCTATTGCTTGCCCTTAGTGTTTTGCCACAGCGTGTTGGGGTCAGATTGTGCACAATTCATGTACCATGTCTCCAGTGTTGTCTCCCGCAGCACTATGGTTTAATAATGGACTTCTTTTATCTCGTGGTGGGGCTGGCCCTATGGTCCTCTCTATGCATTGTCTTCTCCAAGCAGCAAGGTTGAGCCAGGATGTCCTCCCCTCCCTTTCCATCCCTTTTCATTTCTCCTGTGTGCTCTAATCAGAAGAGCCAGTCTTCCCCAACTGTAGCCCCAATGCAGTCCTCTGAAGTACATTCTTAAGGGGAACGGATGTCCACATAGTTGGGATTGGGGCCAGCTCTGCAGACCTCTCTATTGGTTCCCTGGTACATGCCTGTATGTTGTATTCAAGTCCTGGTGCACTGTGCTGAATCCAGGTCTCTCTCTCCCTCTGCTTTGGAGATATAAACAATACCCTCCCCTTGAGTGGGTTAGTGCCCTGATCCTCCCCTACCCATGTCTTTTTTCACTTCTTTCTTTCCCTCACTTATTAGTTGGCTGCTGTATGTATCCCTTACACATGGTCTCTTACAAATGAGATTGTATGAGGGTTGCAATTTTTACAGAATAGTCTGGAATGGGAATTAGGGAGACAGCAGACTGACAATGAGTTTATATTGGTTGAAACAGTGAGATGGATGCTTGGGAGTTAACTCCATTGACAAACTGGGACAAATGATTCATTGATATAGCAGGAACATCTTTAAATTTACAGATGTTTCTAAGGCATTTTCGTATCAATTTATATAATTTAATTTTTCCCGTTTGTATAATTGAATTAATTCCATCAGTTTTTATGGAACATTTTCAAGTATTGCTTGTAGGGGACTCTGTTCTACATTTTGGTCACCTTTTCACCCTCAAGCCCATTATGAAAAGAAATTTATGGGAAATAAGGACATGTCCTAGTCTCTCTGGAGAAGGTAAACTCTGGGTACTGAATTTACAAAGGCTTGCCTCCTATTGATTAGGTGTCAGCTAATCAGGACTTCTTTAATATTTATTAGTTTCCAGCTAATTATTGTCATAATGATTATAGTTCCCCAATCCCAACTTCAATTCCTTTATTTTGTCAAAAAATAGAGAACTAATCCAGTTTATTTTTATAAGCGTTGTTTTAAAATATATTTGAGTCATAGGAAATGCATGTGTGTAAACAGTTGCATATGTACAGAACAGTGTTGAACTTGTCACCATATTAGATTCATAGTCAAATTAACTGGTATTGGATTAAGGGGTTTTTAAAGGGTGATAGTTCTACTGTATTTGCATCTTCTAAAAAAGAGCTTATTTTTTTCAAAGTTACACATGAGCTCATATAAGTGAGATGGTAGAACATTTGGAATTTGTTTCAAATAATATAGAATGGGAAGGGGAATTGAAGGATGAATACTTAGATTTAGTAGTTGATTTTTTCCATTAAGTGCTGGAATGATCATAAATAGATTTTGAATTAGTGAATATTAAACTAGACTTTGTTGAGATACTACCATTAAATCTAAGGAGCCTTGATGTACTGGGTTGAAAGTGGGCTACTCACCACGACGTTTGCAGTTTGAAACTACCAACTGGTTGACAGGAAGACAGATGAGGCATTCTGCTTTGGCTCAGAATTACAGCCTCAGAAACCCACCAGGGCAGATTTACTCTGTTTGATCTAGTCACTGACATGAGTCGAACTCAACATCATGGCAGTGACTTTTGAGTTTCCCACTAAGTGTTTTTCCTGTGCCTAGGACTAGTTCCTGCAACAGCACCCAATCATCTGCTGTTACCATTAGCCAAAAATGTCTTGGAATTGCAGCTACAAGGTTCCAGTGTCCATGTTACCTATGTCTGTGTGGCACAACAAGTTTATGATGAAAAACTAAGAGAAACATCCATTTATTCAGAAATTGTCATTTGATCGGGAACTGGGCATTTCTATAACTACAAGGACAAACCTATATCTATGACTTAGCTCTATAAATATCTGCCTTCATCTCTTTCTGACTCCCTCACTGTCATTCAGTCCATTTAGATGCATCACAACTGTACAGGACAGTGTGGAACTGCTCCAGTGGGTTCCTGAGGCCATAGCTCTTCACAGAAGTAGAAAGCCTCAGGTTTCCTTCTCTGAGTGATTGATGGTTTTGAACCACAGACCTTGTGGTTAGCAGCCCATTGCAGAACCATTACACCACCTAGGCCCCTTTAAAGTTAGAAATACATGCCAAGTGCAGCCTGCATACATATGAAGGACTTTAACATTTTTGTGGAAAAATGGAATTAAGAAAATGGATTTTTTTCTCCATGAAGTTGTTGAAATGCCTGAGAACATTTGGTTTGATTCACACAATACTGTGATAATCTGGATGACTGTTAGTCTTCCTTGAGGCAAGCACTTGAAGTCTCATTATACTGTCTGCACTTTTTGAACTTTGTGTTTTTAAGTAGCAACAGCTTTTTCCTTTTTTCTCACTTAGATTTGAAGTTTATAATTCTGTTCAGGGTTGCCACTATTGTAGTGACACTGTTATTTCTGTTGCGCCTCTCCAGGAAAATGGGCCCTTTTTTTCATAATGTGATCGCTCAGTAGTTCTCCACCTTCCTAGTGCCGCAACAACCCTTTCTGTGGTGATGACCCCCAACCATAAAATTATTTTTGCCGATGCTTTGTAAGTGTAACTTTGCTACCATTGGGAATCCTAATGTAAATATCGGATACATAGGATGTATTTTCATTGTTACAAATTGAACATAACTAAAGCATAGTGATTAATAAAGTGTGTAATTATATATTGTGAAATATTTATTTCCAATTGCAAATAAATGAAATTTTGCCTTGAAGCATGGTGTAGTATGGATAACAGTCTTCACACCAGGTACTCATCTGTAGGCATAGCTGCATGTGAGCGGACCTGCCCGGAGACGGCTAGGGTCTCAGTTCCTAAGATCATCAGAAATACATGTTTTCTGATGGTCTTAGGTGACCCCTGTGAAAGGGTCATTTATCTTCCAATGGGGTCAAGGCCCAAAGGTTGAATGCAGCTGTTATAGCTGAAGGGGTCAAGAGCAGTGTCCTTAAGAAGTGTTTTATCAGACCAAGAAAAGAGACTGCCAGCACCTGACAAGGGAAACAGTCATCAGAGTCCTTTGAAGTCTCACACAGTGTGCTGTGTTAGGTCGGGTTGTGTGGACAAACAAATCGTATACCACACGTCAATATATAAGCAAGGGCTTTATGTCAAGAAGTAATTCTATATCAGGAAGGCATCCCATCCTAACCAACTCAAGATCATAAACCTGATACGAGTCCCCAAATCCCTCTTCAAACTCACATAACTGCAGGCTGGGGATGAGAAGGTTGAATCAGAAAAACAAGAAGATCATAGACCTTTTGGTGCAGACTTGCATGGAGAGATAACACTTTCTGGAACATGTCTCATTCTGGTATCCATTTCTTCCTTCCGAATTGCAAGTGTTTATTAATTATAATGAACACGTGCTGTAATAACGAATGCATAGATATTGTAGAAATTATATAATATAAAAAAGAAAATGTAATGCACCACCCATTAAATACTCATTCATGCTTTGGTGTCCTATGCCTATATTATTAATAGGCATATTATTTTCGCTGTACACAAATTAAAATGTATCACACGCTAGCCTGTTTTCTAATATGCCAATGCATCACAAACAACTTTTAATAATTATACATCGAGGTCAATGATTTTTGTGGCCACAATGTATATTGCACCATCTGTTGCTGCTGCTGCTGTGGTTAGTTGTCATGGGATTGATTCTCTAACTCCTGGCCGCGCAATAGGTGCAGAGTAGAACTTCTCCACTGGGTTTTCAAGCTGGTAGTCTTGCCAAAGCAGATTGTCAGGCCTTCCTCCTGAAATTCATATATATATATATATATATATATATATATATATATATCCTCACTTCAATAAACAACTTTACTTTTCATTGACATAGATATCTAAACATGGCATTGCTGTGTGAAGAATAAATGTATTTAATTTGTTTTTATTTGATGCCCTCTAGAAAATAGAAGTTAACTCACACTAAGTAGCATCAGCAGCAGTGTCTGCGATAGGAAGAAGTGAAGCATGGTGTGCAGCAGACACCCGTCCATGGAGAAGGGCATCATGCTTGTCAATAGAGGGGCAGCCATAGAGAGGAAGGCCCTCGAGGAGACGCAACAGCACAGCGGCTACAAGAGTGGGGTCAAGTGTAGGAGCACTTGTGAGGAAGGCACTGGGCCAGCGTTGTTTGCTTTCGGTCTTGCACAGACTTGATCGGAGTTGCAACCGACTTGTTGACACCCAACCACAGCAGTGGCTCTGCGCTCTGTGGTCTGACACCTGTGAGATAAACCTTCATCTGCTTACCAGCTGACTGCATTTCTTCTCTTCGGAATACTTTAGTTACAATACTTGTTTGTAAACAAGAGCAAAAAACAATCTTTTCTTACGTAGGTCAAGCATTTTTCTTTTAAAAATTTTATTTCAGCCCAGGCCTTTAGCCCAGTTCAATCATGGCTGAAGAAACTATACTGGAACCGACCCAGATTTTAAACATTGGGGGGAACTGGAGCCATAACTGGCATGGGAAAACGTATGGGTCACTGCTCTGCTAGAAATACAATCTCCTTTGGGTGGCAACCGCATCTTATAACAATGAAATCTCTCACCCCTGGGTAGCAGACCGTGTGCCCTGACTCACCATTTAACGTGTGACACTGTTCTCCACTGTTTTGCCAATAAACCTGTGTCAGACTCAGGATAAGAGTCCCTATGCCTCTTCCAAGTCTTTCATTCTAGGTATTTCCCCCCATATTTTTCTTCTATTTCAGTGTTTCTTGTTTATCACATTTTCAAAATTCAGATTTCTTTTGGTTTTGCTTCCTAGGCAATGACAGAAGCAGCTCAAACCAAACCAATTGGAAGCTCTACTTCAAACAACTTTTTTAAAACTGACGATGTCTCCTTTTACTTTTCTTTTGTCCCACTATTATGTTTGGCCTTCCTGAGGGTTTTGGTAATTCCTCTTGGGTACATTGCCCTAAAGGACATTTATAGAGATCTAAATACAGAAACATAATCACATATATATATACATATACATATGTATGTGTATATATATAATGCTTGGCCTAAGTCAGGAAAAAATATACACACATTTATATGTAATGAAAAGAGAATAAGTCTCTCTATATATTTGTAAAGTATTAAGGGAGCAGGTAGACAATAGACTTCCACTCAAGTACTCCCTCAAAGCAAGTAGACTTTGTTCTGTTAACTCAGCCTTCTATGATGCTCACCTTCCCCGAAATGATTGCTGAAGAAAAATGGATGCATAAGCAAATGTGGTGAAGAAAATTGATGGTCCCTGGCTGTCAAAAGATAGAGTATCTGGGGTCTTAAAGGTTTGAAGATAAACAAGCAGCCATCTAGCTGCAAAGCAACAAAATCCACATGGAAGAAGTATACCAGCCTGTGTGATCATGAGGTATTGTTGGTTCAGGTATCAGCCATCCAAGTCCCAAACAAAACAAAAAATTCCTATGGATGTGAATGATAGGAAGGATAGAGTGGAGGCCCAAAGTCCGTAAGTATTCAATTGTACATCTCCTGTCAGAAGGGTCACAAGGAAGAGATGAGTCTATCAGGGTGCAGTATAGCTCTGATGAAACATACAACGTTTCTCTAGTTCTTTAATCTTCCCCCACCCCCCACCAAATGATGATCCCAATTCTACCTTACAATCTGGCTAGACCAGAACATGTGCACTGTTACCGATAAGAGCTCGAAACCCAGGAAATATAGGATTGATAAACCACTTAGGATCAATAATGAGAGTAATGATACTAGGTAGGAGGGTAAAAGAAGGGGTTGGGGAACCAATCAGAATGGTTGATATATAACCCTATCCCAAGGGGATGGACAAAAGAAATGTGGGTGAAGAGAGACAGTGTGTAAGACATGAAAATTGTTTTAAATAAATTATCAAGGGTTCATGAGGGAGGGAGGGAAAAAAATGAGGACCTGATACCAAGGGCTCAAGTCAAAAGAAAATGTTTTGAAAATGATGCTGCCAGCATATGTACAAAGGCATTTGACACAATGGATACACAGATGGATTGTGATAAGAAATGTAAGAGCCCCAAATAAAATGATTTAAAAAAGAAAAAAAATACAAACTACACTTAATGTCTTTTGTCTATTATAATATTACAAACCTCTAATGTAGACATTTGGTTACCTCAGGTACTGCTAATAATCCTGAATTCACTCTGCTGTCAATCAGAATTTTGTCTTGCCAGCCATGGTTTTGCTTTGGATTGATTGTTAATCAAATACGGCATTTGTAGTTTGTGAACTGTTGTAGCTTTGGTATCATACTTTAAGGAACATTAGCAACATATTGCTAATGTTGCCAGGTGCTGCCAGTGCAATTCATAGTGACCTTGTATGGCAGAGGAGAACTGTCCCTCTGGGCTTTTCTAAGCTATAATCATTATGGGAGCATATGGGTCAGCTCCTTTCCCTCGGGAAGCCAGTGGGCAGATTTTGAACCATCAACCTTTCATTTAGCAGATGAACACTTTACCATGGGGCCACCAGCGCGCCTAAACCTATACTCATGTTCTCCTTTAAACATTTTATTTTTGCACTAAAACTTTTAATTATGTGATCATAAGTCGTTGAAGTGATCAGGTATCCGGCCTCAAAGAACAAAAAAATATGTGAATGAGGTGGAGTGAGTGCAAAGTAGAGACCTAAAGCCTATCTGTAGGCAACTGGAAATCCCTTTATAGAAGGGTCACCGGGAAGAGAGGAGACAGTCCGGGTGCAGTGTAGCGATGATGAAACATACAACTTTCCTCTAGTTCTTACATGCTTCCTCCCTCTACCCCCACTATCATGACCCCAATTCTACCTTACAAATCCAGCTAGACTAGAAGATGTACACTGGTACACATAGAAACTGGAAACATGGGGAATCCAGGATAGATAATCCCTTCAGCATCAGTAGTGAGAGTAGCAATATCTGGAAGGTGGCGGGAATGTGGGGTAAAAAGGGGGAACCGATTATAAGGATATGCATATAACTTTCTCCCAGAGGAATGAACAACCTGGAAATGGGTGAAGGGAGGCCTCCAACAGTGTAGAATATGAAAATAATAATAATAATTTATAAATTATCAAGGGTTAATGAAGGAGGGGGAAATGGGGAGGGAGGAGAAAATGAGGAGCTGATACCAAGGGCTTAAGTAGAAAAAAATGTTTTGAGAATGAGGAAGGCAACAAATGTAGAAATGTGCTTGACATACAATGGATGGATGTATGGATTGTGATGAGTGGTATGAGCCCCAAGAAAATGATTAAAAAAAAAACCCCAAACCAAAATAGTTTTCCTTCATCTAGATTTTGAGTGTACTTTGAGAAGAAAAAGCCCCCCCAAATTGGCTGGGATTCCATGCTACCACACCTCATAGAGGAGTGGTTCTCAATATTCCTAATGCTGTGACCCTTTAATACAATTACTCATGTTTTGGTGACCCTCCCCCCATACGATTATTTTCGTTGTTAGTTAACAACTGTCATTTTGCCACTGTTACAAATAAGGTGACCATTGTGAAAGGGTCGTGTGACCCCCAAAGGTGTCATGACCCTCAAGTTGAGATCTGCTACTATAGAGCGACATCCCCTGCGAAGCGTCATCCCTTCCAAAATGCTAACTTCCATGGCAGAGTTGGGGTGATATGCACTGCTGCAGGGAGTCTGATCTGAGAAACAAATCAGTGTAGTGAGAGAGACACGTTAGCTCAGTATTTAATGTCCTGCATTCCTTTGTCATTACCTGTAAGAGATATTACTATTGATGAGCTAGGGCCTGGCTATATTACATTTATAAATATTTGAATAAGAAAAACAGAGGAAGATGTACTGATGGCAGTGATTTCATGTACAAGGAGCAAGATGCCTTCCTGGGGTGCAGATGAAGGACATTGAAGGGGAACCTAGACTGTATTAGAGGAACACTTTGATGAATGATGGGGTCTGGTCTGCTTCCTGGGTCTGGACTACAGCAGTGCATCAGGTTTTGATGAGATTAGGAAATGATATGCTTTTTAACGCACTACAAACTAATTTGGAATGAATATTTTCAGAGCATGAGTTACTGCTATCATCACTGTCCCCATTTACAAACCACAAAAAACAAATACAAAGTTAGAATGTGTGTTTGGAGATGAGTTTATCATTGAACCTGGGAAAAGAGATGTCTTTACTTTCCTGTTGTGTCTCTTGAAGAGGCACTAGGGTTCCTCAGCTCCTTTCTTTGCTCTTTGCCTTTTTGGGAGGGAAGAGAAGACTGGATTCTGTAACGTGGGGCTTTTTGGTGCTACTCCAATCCTGGTTGGTCTTAAAAATGCTCAGTGAACTAAGTAGAGAGAATATCAGGGAGACGTTGGGCATGTAATACTGTATACTAAAGACAGTGGTAGTAATCATTGCTTTAATAAAAATCAGTTTCAGCTGACTGAACAAAAGGCAGATCTACAAAGGGAACAATAACACTAATGAGGTGCACACCTTAGAATTTTTAACCACTTGATGTCAAAAGAGGAGCCTTGGTGGCGTAGTTGTCACCTATTGGGCTTCAACCTACAAGGTCAGTAGTTCAAGACCGTCTGCTGGAGAGAGATGAGGATCTTTACTCTTGTAAAGAGTTAGTGTCTTGGAAACTCATAGGGACAGTTGTACTCTGCCCCACAGGGTGCTGTGAGTCACACAATCTCATTGTGTGTGAGTTGGGTTTTGAAGTTGTAATGTCAGAAGGGCAGCATTCAGAGGATTAGGAAGGAAGGAGAACAGAAACAGGAAATGCAGGGGGAACGTGGGGCTTGTGAGGGGCTTGAAGTGAATGCAATGAAATGAAGTATTTATGAATCATTGAATGTAAAACTGATGATTTTCTTTGTAAACCTTAACCCAATTGACAAGAAAGTTATTTTTCATGAAAATAGGCTTTTAAAAATGTTAATCCCAATTTAACTCATGACAAGTTGAAGACAGCAGGCTGTAAATTTCTCCACGATCAGGCAGCCTCATTTTTCTCTCTCAGAGTAGCCAGGGGTGGCTCTGACTCCTGACATGGGGGTTAGCAGTTCTATGCTCACCCAGCAGGACTGCAGAGCTCTTTTGTGTCCACTTAATATTTTGTAAATCAGGAGGAAAATTTGAAGACATTTTTTCAAAGCAGAATTTAAAGTCGTCTTTGATTTGTCTCAGAGTTCTTATACTTTTACTGGGATAATACATGCCATTCAAAAATAGACAATCTTGAATCTTTTCCAGATTCTGTCTCTGGTAAGGCTATTCATTAAATACACTTGTACAATGCTTATTGACTCCTTTATTCTCCTAATGTGGACACAAAAATATATCTTGAATAGTATTAGGTCAAGCTAAACCAAAGGTAATGGTCCTCATTTATGGGAGAATAGAAAGGCAGCAAAATGTGAACTCTTTTCTTGCTTTGCACTATTAAGACTTTGAAATAATATTTTATGTTCTCTAGGAGTCGCTTTTATCCAGTGACTAGACCTTTTCATATTTTTTAGCACTTTCTCTCTAAGTCTCTTAAGGCCAAAAATCATGAAAAAAAATCCATCTTTGATAGACTGAAAGGTTTGAGCTTCAGAGATTTGTCAGTAGACTTCAAATTGGATCAGTCTTTCAGTCCTGTGACTTGTAAGCTATTGATAAATTTGTTTCTACCGCTGCACACTTAATGAATATATTTATGGACCATGGAGCATGACTTGGTATTTAGAGGAATCCAAAATGTGACTCTATAAAAATAAAGTAGGTAGCTAGATCTGGGAATATTAATTATAATCAAGTGTCACAACAGTAGATAGTAGATGGAAGACTACAGATATTTTCTTAAAGCATTCATTTTTAAGCCATCTTTGCGAATGCTGATCACCACCCAAATCAAGTATTTCTTTTTGAAAATTAGGGAATTTACTTTGGTCACTGATTAAACAGTGACCTTTATTCTGGCAGAAAAGCTAGGAGAATGATGAGCTGTGAATCTCAAGAATTTATTAACTGCGGGTCTGATAATAACTCAGATAATGGGCACAGGAAATATTTACCTGCCTTGACTATTTGTATAGTCTAGAGTTCAGCAGGGGCTTTCTATTTTCAGGAAGCAGGCTATAATTTTCGCATGTCCACACTTTTGCTCTCTCACTCAGGGGAGGAGAGCAGAGCTCTTCCTTCTCTGAAAACACAGTCTTGATAAGAGACAAGATGATGAGCTCGGGGCAGGACTGAGTCTTATAAGACATAGCATTGAGCTAAATTCTCATCCATCCTCCAACGAAATAAGAGAAAACTGGTCAGATTATTTTGGATGTTTATTTCTTGATAACAAGTTCCAATGGTCATGATGCTGTTGTCGTTAGGGGCTATCAAATTCTTTTTGACTCATAGCAACATCATGTGATGTGGTGCAACTGCCTACAAAGTCTTCTATGGGCTTTATGGAATCCGGTTACCAGGTCTTTCCCTCATGGAAGCCCAAGGTGTGTGCTGATCACCAACTTTGTAACCCTTCTGCCAGCAGGGCTATGATATCCACAAGAGGACAGTACCCTGCTTTATTAGAAGATTCATAACAAAAAATTCTAAGACAGACTTTTGCAAGAGGATAGTAAGCTAGTGCCTTCAGAGATGAAAACTGGAGAAATGGTCCTGCTCTGACCTCAAAGGAAGTGGCAGCTTTTGCATGGTTTATTTTTAACCAAGGAATTGTGGTACACATCTCAGCTATCTTTTCCCCTCCATCCCTTAGGTGGGATAAGAAGATCAGAGACTGCTGGGTTTGAGAATTTCTTTGTGTCGATTTTTGGTGTTTGGTACCTTCAAGACTTTGTCCACTCATAGCGACCCTGTAGGGCACAGGAAACCCCATACAGTTTCCAAGAGTGGCATCTTTCTTAGGAAGTGAAGCTATTGAGACTTTGTGTCAAGTACTTTGGATATGTTCCTAGGAAGGACTGGCCTCTGGAGGACATCATGCTTGTTAAAAGAGAAGGTCCCAAAGAAGAAGAAAGAAGATCCTCAACAAGGTGGATTGACACAGTGCCTGCACCACTGGGCTAGAAATCGTGTTTCATTCCATTGTACATGGCATTGCTGCTGTGGGTCCATTTGACTAGATAGCACCTAACTGCAATCTTTAAAGGGACTGGTGGCTAAGTCTCCCATGGAGTGATTGGATGGGTTTGAACTTTGAACTTTCAGTTAAGAACCAAAAGCGTCACAGCTGCACTACCAGGGCTTCCTCCATGTTGGTTAGACTCTGGTCAAAGCCACATCGGCCATTGTCTGGTTAAGCAATTTCCCTTTAGGGCATCTCATTGTTAAGAGGAGAGTTGGGCTCTGGATGCATTTCAAAATGTTTGCTTTTCCTCTCACCATGAGAGAAATGAAGCAAGTGCTCTCTAGTCTTCACCTTGAGAACTTGATGGGGCTCCGTGAGGTGAAATTCACTCTAGTGGGGCTAGCCGAAGTGAGGTTGTGGATGGGGGGTTTCTGAAGCTGAGTAGTCTAAAACTGTTATCTTTCAAATGAGTCTACCCATTTCTCAGTCTTCCTGATATTATGAATCAGTCATAGTTTAAGGAATCTTACTTTTCTCATCACTGTAAAGAGAGTTTATGTACCAGCTTCTTTTTCCATATCGGGGAATGGTAGTTTATCTTGGGACCTTAATTCTCTGGTCATTCTATGAAGAGTCACTGACTGAAGTTTTATTTATTTTTTTCCTTGTGAAGGTGGAAGTAAGAAATTGTAAACTTTTATGCATATTGAACCAAATACTGGAAATCACAATTTGGTCTGTAAACATGGAATCAGAAGATTTCCATTAGCCAGTCTTGTAATTATTAATAGGGAATAATTTTCTAGGAACCATGATACATTTTATCATTACTTTCATGGGATCTTAAATCTCCACAAATCCTACTTAAGTCAGTGAAATAGCTTCACTTGCTATTGCTTTATTACCACAGATCCAACCAAGTGACATTCATTTCAATCATCTTCTTGTCATTTCCATTCTTTCTCTCTGGTAAACTCCACTTTTTGAAGAAGTAGATGAATTATGACTAAATTGAAAGTTCTCCTAGTAGATAGGATACTAACTTTAAAATTCCATTTTGTGCTTGGTAGATGCATTTTCAATACATTTCCATGAAATTTGGTATGTTGGTAATTTGTCAAGAGATGGATATGAGAAAATAAGAAGCTTAAATAGGCTTGTGTCTTTTCCATATTGACAGGTTTATCTGTGTTCTTTCCTTTATTTACAGATAAATTATGATATACAACCTCATGTAATGCTATGTAGAATTACCCATAATCTATAATGACTACATAGAATTCAGCTTTGTTTACATTTTGATCTTTAAAACTGTATTCACATAGGGGAAACAAGCAAGTTGCGTTTTCTGTTAAGACAGTATTGGTTGAGCGATACTGATTGTCTTTAAGGTAAAGTGACTAGTACCTGTAAAGCTATGTTCTTGTTTTATGTTTGGGATGATAGCAGTTGAGGGGCTCTCCCTTTGCTGGTATTTTGGGTTGTGTTTCATCAGTCTTATTTCAGGACTCCAACTTTCTGGCCACAACAATGGCCATTTAAAAATCACATTATTTTCCTTCACTGTGTGAATCTGTGGATGCATTTCTGTTTGTGTTTATTCCACAAGGATCCCTGTACTTCCAAACAACTGAATGAGGTCCAAAGGTTCTTCAACTTTTCCAAACAAGGAAATGCCACTCATTTTCTGCTGCCTCCACGTGCCACGAGGTGAAGAGGGAGAGGTGGCTATTATTGAGGGGCCTCTCCTTCTGGGAATCCTGGTGAGCAGAAAGCAGGGGTCCGTGACTGTGGAAGCCAACTCGCCAATTATGACCAAGTTTAGTTCATCAGTTGTTCCATGGAAAACAAGCTTTTGACAAGCGCCAGTTTCTGTGATGTAGTTAAGCTTTTCAGAAGGATGTTTTATTTTTTAAAGACAGAATGTGCCCTAAAGAAACCCTAAATCTTACCTTAGGACATGTCATTCAATAGATACTTAGTTTAAAACCAGTCAACTACTATGAAATGCTTGAGAGAACAAATAGGAGAATATGAAACCGTGGGTCAAGTACTTAACTTTGTATGATTTGGGGCTATCTTGTCTTACCTTCGTCCCTCCTGCCTGCTTGCTTTTGAAGACTTAAGTGCCACTGTTGGGTGAACAGTGGATTGCTCACTAATTACAAGGTTGGTGGTTCAAAACCACCATCCAAGGCACGGGTGAAAGACGAGGCTCTGTGCTCTCTTAAAGTGTACAGTCTCAGGAACCTTTTATATAAAGGACACCATCAGTCAGATCATCACAATAACTGTGCATTTGCTTTGGGACCTCACTTACTGAGTAACCTGGGCTCAGTGGCAATAAGTTTTTGGCATATATTCCAAATATTTTAGAGTGGTTTAGACATTGTTTTCAAGTCTAACCTTTTATTGAGTTGACCCAATGAAAGAAGTTTCTAAAAAACATTGTGTCAGAAATCCTAGAATTGTCAGATTCATTGAATAACTGTTTAGAATGCCCTTTCCCCAGCAAAGAAAGCAAAATATATAACGAAGCAAACAAGCTCAGGCCATCTAGTTAGTCTAACTCACAGCCGCCCAACAGGACAGAGTAGACTTGCCCTTGTGGGTTTCCAACGTGGGAGTGGAAAGCCTTACCCTTCTCCATCAGAGCACCGGTGTTTTCAGACTGCTGACCTTGCCGTTAAGAACCCAGGGTATAACTTAATATGCCATTAGGGCTCCTTTTATAGAATGCCTCGTTAAGTTTAAATTTCAATGAAACAAATTTCTTTTTATTATAATTATGCCTCAAAAAAGTATTCTATCTAGCAACACTGCCCATAGCCCATAACTTTGAATTCAGTTGGTCTGTGGAGACATTCAGCATTTGATCATGTTGGATGTTCCCAGGTGAGGATAATGCGCCCCACCCTGTTCAGAGTCCATTCCTCGTTTTGGCATGGACTAAGAACTCAGCTGTGAACCAAAGGGTTGGTGAGTCAAACCATCAGCCTCTTCATGGAAGAAAGCCAGCTTCAGGAAAGGTCTACAGCTTGGCAAACCCTACAGAGGGAAGGGGGGCAGTCTCCTCTTTCCTTAAGAGTCAATCTGAGTGAGGAATGAGGATGGCTTTGAAGTCTGGGGCTAGATGAACAGCTTTTCACAAACTTTAGTCCGTGAGTGGGCCATCAGCAATGCATGTGTAAAGGCAACTTTTCAGTTCTCTGTCATTCCAGTTTGCTAGGTCCTAGGGATGGAGTTAGCTTGAGCATGGGTGGCACAGCGGTTAAACTACTGAGCTGTTAACCCCAAGGTCAGTGGTTCCAAACCCACAGGAGAAATTTGAGGTGTTAGAATTCACTAAAGAGGTGCAGTCTTGGAAATCCAGGGACAATGCAACTCTGCTATAGAATTGCTTTGATTTGATGGCAAGGGGTTGGGATTGATTTTGTTCAAGTTGGAACTTAAGAACCTTGGTAAGCAGTCTAATTGCAGGTGGTCTGGGGTGCAGTATTTGAGTACCATGGCTTAAAGATTCACTAGAAAATAGCTATGGCTTTTTTTAAGTACTTTACTTTTATGTTATCTTTTAAAAATCTCGGAAGAATAAATGAAGACGCTGGTCCTGAATGATTGCCACTTACGTTCATATATTCATATAAACAATATGGATCAGAAAGATGCTTTCTCAGAACAAAAATTAAAATCATGGTAGATGGGGGTCCACTGTTTGCTATAATTTATTATCTAACAAAGTAAAAATGCTAATCCTCTGAATTGGAAAAGAAATCTTGGTGATGACAGTATGTTCACTTAAATGGAGCTGGCTTCTCTACAGGACTTAGTGACCTGAGTAGACACTAAACCTAGAGAATGGAATCTGACAATTGGGGATTGGTTGTAAACCCATGCGGAGCAAAAAGGGCTATGAGCATGCACTCTTCAAGGTTAATGGGCTGGTTTTTTTTCGAGATTGCATATGAGGAAAAATAATGTGGATAATTAACACTGCTAGTGCTGAGGGCTGTTTTCTCATTTATTATGTCGTTTCAGTAATCAAGAGAGCAAAGGCATTCTGTCTTATTTTAGCCTCTTTGTTTTGGTGGTTTCTGAGTTCCAAATCGATTTTTTTTCCTTAGGACTTTAAGAAAATCCAGGGAAGTAAATATTGTGCCTAATTTTCAAGGGCCATTTAAAATGATGGAAATCCATATTGCTGTTAATGATCCAAAGTAATTTCTTATGGGGGAGATTGTTTCTCTTAGTCTATTAGTGCATTATTGATTAACCACAGAGTCCATTTGATATTAGTGAACATTTCCATGTGCCGTCATTGGCTACAAGTCCCTTCCCATTTCTTTTTGCTTGTTTAAATAGTGTGGTGTGAAGCTCTTCTCATTCCTGTCTTTCACCCAAATTGGAAATATCTAGAGTTGTATTTTTCAACTTTCTGTGATTAGAACTAGAAATGATCCATATTTATGTCCATTCCACTTCTCTTGTCAGTTTTTTGAACTGCAGTGGCTTGTGTGCTACAGTGATGCTGGAAGCTATGTCACTGGTATTTCAAATACCAGCAGGCTCACCCAAGTGAACAGGTTTCAATTGAGTTTCAAGACTAAAAACAGTCTACAAAGAAGGAAGAGGTTGGACACTTCAGAGGAATTAGCCACAGAAAACTCTATGGAAAGCATAGACACATGTCAATTTATGAAAATCTAGTAAGCAGAAGCAGGCAAAGCATGGGAACAAGAGCCCGCATGTGGGAAAATATGACTGAGCAAGCACTACTTTCTTGAAGTAGATTTGGCCATAACGATATGCATGAAGTAAAGCCTGCATGAGTAAAGCCTTCTAGACCTCCATCTGCTGATGGGGCATGACTCAAAATGAGGAGAAATAGCTGAAAAAATCAATACATGTTTAGAACTTATTATATTTGGAATGTGAATCTAGGAATGTTAGAAGCTATTAAAATGAAATGGAATGCATAAAGATGGGTCTTCTAGGTATTTTGAGTTAAAATGGACTGGAATTGGGGACTTGATATCAGATAATAATATGGTTTACTATTCCAGAAATGACACAATCAGGAGAAATGGTGTTGCATTCATCATGTAGAAAGACATTTCAAAATTTAGCTTGGAGTGCAATGCTTTCTGTGATAGGATCAAGCAAATCCAATATAGGCAACTATAATTCAAATTTATGCACCACACACAAAAGCTAGTGAGGAAAAAAATGAGGAATTCAACAAACTTCTTCAGTTTGAAATTGAACAAATAAGTAATTGAGATCCATAGATAATTATTGGCTATTAGAATCCAAAAGTTGAAGCAAAGAGGAAGGAGCAATAGTTGGAAAATGTGTTCCTGCTAATAGAAACAAAGATGGAGAGACCAAGATGAATGACTTGTTCATAAAAAATACTATTTTTCTTACCACACAAATGGTGATTACCCATGTGGATTCTCCAGATGGAATACAAAGAAATCAAATTGACTGCAAAGAGATGGTAAAGAAGCTTAATAACACCTGCTAAAACTATGCCAGGGGCAAAGTGGAAAACCGACCATCACTTGCTTTGATATAAGTTGAAGTTGATGAAAATAAGTAAAAATATAGGAGAGCCAAAATATGACCCTGAGTCTCACCTTGATTTTGAAGACATCTCAACAACAGATATGGTACCTTAAACACATATGGAAAATGAACTGTTGAACTGTGGGATGACATCAATAACATTAAACAAGATAAAATGAAAAGGTCATTAAAAAGAAAGGAAAGAAAATATTAAAGTGGATGTCAGAAGAGACTATGAAACTTGCTATTAACATGAGAGTAGCTGAGGGAAATGTAAAAAATGATGCAGTCAAGGAACTGAATAAAAAATTTCAGAGGGCTGCTCAAGAAGACTAAGTAAAATATTATGATAAAACATGCAAGGACCTACAGTCAGAGTTAGAAAACCAAAATGGACATGTTCAGCATATCTTAAACTTCAAGAACTCAAGAAAAAATTCAAGCCTCTAGTAATAGTAAAAGATTCTATGGACAAAATATTGAAGGATGCTAAGGAGATAAATAGTTGTCAGAAGCAGGATATAGGCTCACTCCCTGGGAGAAATTGCAGCTGATAAGACTCATGGATCTATACTAGTGTCCTGAGATGGGGGAGCCACATGGAGAACCATGCCAACCCTGAGAGTCTTATAACACCACTGGACCCACAAGACTTCCCACCGGGTCTCCATAAATTGCATCAACTTGATGGTAGGCAACAAATTCTATTGAGACTTGATATTGCTTTTAGTCTTGGTTCAATTGGCATTATAACTTGGAGTCTGGTAATTTATCTCACCAGGTTTGAATTGTTGTAGGCAAAAGAATAGACTTCAATCCAAAATATAATTTATAGTGAACATATATTCAGTCTTAAACAGGATAAAGACATGAGACAGGCCCCTTATTTGGATGAAAGAGACTACTAACAAGATGTCAGAGTGATGTTCCAGGATTTACAGAGTACTGACAGCCTGACTAGGATAGGAGGACAAAGAACATGGCAGATAAATACATTTCAGATGCATGATATATTAGAGAAGCAGAAATGATACCATGACTGGAATATGAGCATGATGCTAGATAGACAATGTGGTAGTTATATAATCATCTGTCTCTTTGAGAATTAAGAGTGTAGGGTTGGAGTCTAGCCCATCAATCAGATCATAGCCAAGGGGACACCTGTGTGGGCCATAGCCTTTTCCTCAGAATTCTGGAAAATCCTGTATTTCTTCTTCAAGGCAGGAGATACTATTTCTCTTAGCTCGCTGCCTTGGAGACTCACCACTGACATGGCTCACTTTTTTTGAGACATCCCTGAGGAGACGACACTTGGACCTACCCTGATGCAGCCCTGGGAACTGGAGAACCCAGGAGACTCCGCCAGTACTGTGATGCTTACAACATCAGTGGATCCAAAGAATGTGTACCTACTGGCCTCTAATCATCCTGCATTACATGTGTCATTGCATGTGTTTCCTGAGTCTGAAGAGGACTTTATGGATTGGTATCAGATATATGGGCCAATATCAGACTTATGGACTAGGTCTAGACGGGGTTGGTATGCTTTCTTAATGTACAATTACCCTTTATATAAAACTCTCTCAAACACTTTATGGTACCTTGGGAGTGGAGTACTAGAGAAACAAATCATAAAGATGGAGAGTAGACATTTGTTTGACCTCTCCCTCAGAGTAATTTTTCTTCTTGAGCTAGTCAGCAGTCAGATACGGCCATATAGTTTACTGGGTTCTTTTTCGGAAAGAACTTGGGAACTTAACGTTTTTATTATTTTGTTTGGTTGTAGTCTTTGAGAGAAAAATGGCTGACAGAAAACTGGGATCTGGTATGATACTTTTGGAGACCAAATTCCTTATTTTTGTATAAACAGAATAGTTAGATAAGGATTATGATAATCTAAATAAAGATTGAAATTGACTGCTTTAAGAATTGAGTAGTAAATGATTCTACTTTGTTTATACTAATTTCTTCTGCTTATTATTGTTAATACATGGATTTATAGACATGTTTATTGGGAAGTATGAAAATAGAGAACTTATAAGCCAACTTGCTTTGAGCCATTAATATTGGATCCTTAAATGGGTTTAAGGCATGCCTGCAAAGAACGTTCTGAAAAGATAAGCCCCACCCCAGACTTTGGAGTACTCGGGACATTTGTATCCTAAAGACTTGCCAGGGATTAAGATTGACAGTTTGAACAACAAAAAAAGGAACTCTCAGGATATTTGAAATTTTAAACTTTACTGATTTCTGTCAGAAGCTGGAAAAAAATCTGGAACCATGAAGAAAACTCCTCTTTACAACTCAAGGTTAAAGGAAACCTGTAGGCAGGCTGAAATGCTTGCTAGGTGACCACCTGGATCCAATTGTTGAGTGGAAGTTGGAGAAATGCAGCAATGAAGAGACAGATTGAGTCTGGTCACTGACACCAGTGGACCTGGTTTACAGGAACTAGAAGAGGAGAGTGGGTTGACTGTTCTGAGGTTCATGACTTACTACAAGGGGGCTGGGCTTGTTGAGCATTTGTGATGGGGCCAAGAGCTAGGGCAAGGTGACCAGTGGAAACTCTGGTGAGGTTAAGTGAGGTAGCACACATTGAGTTGACCAGAACCTGACCAGATGAAGAGCTTTTTGCACCTGTGAACTGGTGCATATTGTGTCTGACTTTATGGAGGGCCTGTCCTTATTTGACTTTGCTTGTGGATTTGTTTCTCTACTCTACCCGGACTAACACAAATAAGCTTACAAGATTGGTTCAGGGCCGTCAAAACCAGTCTGCATTAGGTGCCATTGGGTTGGTTCCAAACCATACCAAACCTGTGCCCAGCAGAGCAAAATGGTGTATAGTCCTGCACCATCTCCACAATTTTTCTTATGCCTGAGCCCATTGTGGCAGCCACTGTGTCAATTTATCTCTTTAAGAGCCTTCCAACCAAGGCAGTCAGGGTCTAACTCAAGCCCAGGAGCCCTTAGTACACCATATTCTATCAAGGACACACCAGGGCAATTCCCTACAGGCTAGCTCAACTTTCCCTGGACTGACTGTTGTTAGGTATCACGGAGGTGATTCTGACCCATAGCAATGTAACAGGATAGAACACTGCCTGGTCTCCTGTGTCATCCTCACAACTGTTCCCATGACATCTCCTTGTCGCAGCCACAGTGTCAGCCCATCTCCTCGAAGGCCTTCCTCTCCTTTGCTACTCCTCTTGTTTACCAAGAGACACTGGTCTCTCCTGAAAACATGTTGAAAGTATGTAAGACAGAGTCTTGGCAGCCTTGCCTCTAAGGAGCATTCTGACTGTACGACTTCAACACAGGTCAGGTTTTCCTTTTGGCTGGTCCATGGTACTTTCAATATTCTTCTTCAGCACCACAATTTAGATGCCTGGATTCTTCTTTGTCTTCCCTATTCCACTTTTTTTTTTTTGCATATGAGCCAATTGAAAATATCGTGGCTTGGATCAGGCACGCTTCAGTCCTCAAAGTTCTGACCTTACTAAGAAAGTAGAAATCCTTTGGCTGATGCATTCTGTCTAAGGGTAAGGCTATTCACTTAGTCACTTGTGCTCAATCCACTTGTAGACTCAAAAACAAACTTTGCTCTTTTTGCTGGTTGTCTGTAGGCCTCTGCAAACAGAGTCCTTAGAATATAGACTATAATACCGTGCACAATTTAGAATCAGCCTTTTTGAGTTATACAAGATATACTGCTAATGTTAGTTGCCCATCAGACTGTGCTGACTTGTGGTGGACTGAAGGATAGCAGAAGGAAATGTTGCAGTACCTGTGCCATCTGCTGGGTCATTGGCTTATTTGAGTTCATGGTTTTGGCTGAAATACCAATCCATCATCTTAGAGGTTTCCCTTGTTCACCCTGATGCTCAACTTGACCAAACACAATGTGCTTTCAATGTGATTGGTCTTTTCTGATGACATGTCCAAAGTAAATGAACTCAACTCTTCCCATACTTGCTTCTAAGAAGCATTCTGGTCATACAAAGAGGCCCTGAAAAGCTTGTTAGAAAATGAAATCAAAAGATGTTGGCACTTTTACATGAATATTTGGAAAGTCTCTGGAATTTTTTAAAAGATGGTGTATCCAGGTTTGTTAGTCAGGGTAGACTAGAGAAACAAATTCATAAACACACATGTGGATATAAGGGGAAGGTTTATATACAAGAGGAATGGAGCATCGAGAAAGCATCCTAGCCCAGTCTAGTCCAAGGTTATAAGACCAATATTATCTCATATGTCTGATACCAGTCTAGGAAGTCTCCTTCTGATTCAGAAGCATGTGTGATAAGACCAGGACAACCACAGGCCAGTGGATGCAGAAGCAGTAGAAGCATTCTGCTGCTGGCAGGGGTTTCCTCATGGCTCTTAGTTTCCAGGGCTCAGGGTCTATCAGCAGTATCCAGTGGAGGTAGAAGCATCTCAGCATTAGTAGGTGTCTCCCTGTGGCCTCCCAAGCATCTCAGCAGGAGTCTACACATGGCTTCTATGGCCCCAGAGGTTTGGTTCCATCAGGGTAAGCCTATGTGGCTTCTCTTCAGGCTCCTCCAGTCTCTATCGTGCTGCCGTGCTGTCTTATTGGTAGACCGTCTCCAAGAGACTGAGTCAAGTCTCTCTCCTCCAATTGGGAAGCAGTGTGAGGCTTCCCAGAATCCTCAGGAGAAAGCCATACCCACACAGAGTTCCCACTGGCCATTTTCAGCTCGACAGACTAGACAGGCTAGACTCCCACCCCTACACTCCCAGTGCTGAAATTGATCAGCAGATTGGTGACTGACCCCCCAGGGAAGGAGATCCTATTTCCCCTATCTAGATGTTCAGTTTATAGTGTCTAAAAGAAAGCAAATCAAACTCATTGCCATGAAGTCAGTGAGCACTCATAGACATTCTACAGCACAAGGCCAACAGTCCCTAGTGGCAACTCCTGAGAAATTGCTAAGTGGTGAAATTGGGCCTGGAGCCAAGGCTTTTGGCCCATATTGCTCTTTCTCCACTCTTCAAAGCACCTCTTGTTAGACAAGAGCACATCTGGCACAATAATATAAATGCATTTTGAGTGGTTAACTATTACCAAGGAAACAGTTGCTTTACTTTATTTTTTAAGTATCGATCGGGAAGGATGTGGAAAGAGAACTTATTTCTTTTAATCCAAGTAGGAAAATAAAACCAATAATTGAAGATTTGAAAACCAGCTGTTGGGAAGAGTATCGTGATAAACTACGAGGTTTCAGATCACACATAAGACTCTCAACTTCCCTCCTTTTGGGAGGGAGAGTCAGTCGGAGGGCATTAGCTCAGGCGGGAAAAGCAGACTCTGTGGTTCACATGCTATTTCAGGGGATAATAGAATGTGAGTTCTGCAGAGTGTGGACCTTGGTAATGCATAGACAAGAGAGTGAATGAGGAACAGATTTGTAGCTTTTGTGATTGAGATCTGGAAGTGCCAGATACTGGAAACAGTGGCTCTTACTCCATAAATCACAGTCTTTAAAATGAAACAAGTTATTATAATAATATAAAAGGGTTTAGAGAAAAGTCATTTTCATTCTATAATTTCTGCCCCTTTTGTTTTATTGCCTTGGTTGCAGTGTTATAGCACTCTCCCCACTCCTGTGCTTGGCTTTCCATTGCCCTTCATTCTTCCTTCTTTCTTGCCCCTTCCTGTCCCTCTGAGGGACAATACTTTGGGGGAAATGCTGCCCCTTTGCCCAGGTCTGGTTGCACATTTTATAGAGCTACTTCCTGGTGGGCATTATTATTCACTTTATAGCCCTATTGTTTGGCTGGAAGCTGATTCGATACTTTGGGGCTAAGTCTTGGGGTCCACCAGACTCTACCAGACCAGTTAATCTGCTCTTTCTGGTTTTATGATTTTTGATTTAAACCCCAGTCTTTTAAGTCACTATTTTGGAAACATTTCACTTATAATTGGTGAGTTTCCTCTGAGCCAGTATTTACAAAGAAATCCAGCACTAGCAGGCCCATGTTCTCTTCTAGGGAAGGGTGCTTAGGATTGTCTCATCAGTAACTCTGCCTCCATCTCTCCAAAAAGCTGATGACTTTCAATTACAAATCCACTAGCTATATGGTGGCTGACGGCTGCATTAAAATGGATGTTTATTTGAAGAGTTGTAAAGGGAGTTCCATTAACCTGTTGCTCTTTTACCCACAAGCTATGCCCAAGAGGCTTCCCTTCTTTTTAACTCATTGGCAACACATTATAATAATGAACAAAATCCTTTAAAAGATCATTTGAGGCTATGCTCAGGAAGACAAACCTGTAGTGAGACACCAGACAGTCTGCAGCCGTTTGTTCCTATGAGCTCTTAACGGAGCGTTACTTACCTTGAATGTACCCCAACACAAAATGTGAGTCATCACCTTGAGTTGGCAGCCTCCCTGGTAACAGAAGGGCTTTATAGAACTGATCTGAGAAAGCTGAATCCCCTGAAACAATAAAGACAATGCTTTATATTGAAAGTATGAACACAGTGCAGAAAGTGGGACGACAACCATAACGCTGAAAGGTCTTCTTGTGAAAGCAAACTCTCAAGAGAGTCAGTAAAACAAGTCGGGCTCAAAAGAAGATAATCAATTATCTAAGCATATCATCTCAACTTAACTATTTTTTGAAATAATAAGCATATTATAATGTAGTTATTGTTTTGAACTATGAGTTATGCCAGAATATGCCCCCCCCCTTTTCATCATTAGTGTACTGACTATCTGTTTAAGATGTGTGAATCAGACTATTAATCAGATACCTTTTCTGGGTAAGGGCAACATGGTGTTAATAAGCGGGACATTCTGGGATATCCATTCATTCAAACAGGTGTTTGGGCTTCACTTACAACAGGGTGTTGCTATTTATCAAGTGGTCTCAGAACGGATGAGAACCTTGAGGTTCCTGCTCACTCCCCTCATCCCCCTGTAAGAGAAACGGTTTACTCTAGCATAGTGCTTGGCATCCCTGACATTCATGTGAACTCCTACTCAGAGACCTATAGTCTCACATAAAACCCCACCAGGGACTGCCATCAAGTCCATTCCAACACATAGTGAGTCTGTAAGTCAGATTTGAATGGCGTCTCAAGGCTTTCCAGATGGTAAATCTTTACAGAAACTGGCAGCTTCATCTTTCTCCCACAGAGGCACCAAGAATATGGTCAATCATTCCATACAGCAACATCTTCAGGGCATCTCCACGACTTGTCTTCATTCACCTTCACTGTTTTGTTTGCTCCATATGACTCCATACCATACTCTCCTGCCACTGGGATTGCAGTCCCGGCTCCGTGGAGGTCTGTGACTTGGCAAATACTTCTTCACCCTCTGATCACCTTGGTGCAATGGTTTGAAAACGTAACCAATTCGCCATTAGTACTTGTAGTCATGATCTATAGTAAACAAAAAAGTAAAGTTTTATACAGTAGCTGCTAAGGTTAGGCCAGAGATAATTATGAATGCAATATCAACATTCACTTTTTAACCTTTAATTTTGGAATGTGGTATGCATGAGAATAATATCTATTACTTCTGTTTGAAGCTACATGGACACGTATTTCTCTCTTGGAAGTAGCCTTCAACTATATTAAACCAAGCAGTTCTCAACCTGTGGGTCATGAAACTTTTTGGGGGAATCAAATAATTCTTTCACCAGGGTTACCCAATTCATCACAGTAGCAAAGTGACAGTTATGAAGTAGCAATGAAAATAAATTTTTGGTTGGCATGTCACCACAACACGAGGAACTATATTAATGGGTTGTGGTGTTAGGTAGGTTGAAAACCACTGTAGTAAATGAAAGGACACTTTAGTGTACATTTGTATTATAGGAGGGATGTGCCTTCATCCCTCTCTCATTTTCAAACGGTAAAACACCATTCATAATGTGGAAGAAGGTACTTCCACATAGAAGCAATGTTGAAATGAAATAAAGATGGATTCCCTTCTTCAAACTGCCAGTTGGGAAACAGGTTCTCAATTCACCTATTGGAATTAATGAAGCTGGAGTCTTCCTCGTCCCTCGTTTGCAGACAGGATGATCTTAGGCTAGTGTAGGAAATAACCAAGGGCAGACCTTCCCTGGTAAATCACTGTGTAGGAAATGTAAACGACTGGAGCAGTGGAAGGCAACGCATACTTTTTATTCTACCACATGGATAGCTTCTTAGCAAGTCGAGACAATACAGTGCCCATATGTTGCAGTAGGAACTTTTCCATATTTCTTTCAGGTTGTCATTTGTCACAAACAAGAAGCTCCTCTTTTCGGATGTTTGTTGTTCAGTTGCCACAGTTGGTCCTGAATCATAGTGATACTGTGCGTAAGGGAAGGAAACACTGTTTAATACTGTGCCATCCTTTGAGCCCACTGTTGCAGCAGCCACGGGCTCAATCGGTTTCCTTGAGTGTCTTCCTCTTTTTCAGTGAGATTCTACTTTACCAAACATGACGACGTTTTCCAGGGTCTCATCTCTCCTGAAAAGATGTCCAAAGGATGTGAGGTGTGAGGATGTGAGCCTGCGAAGGGCATTCTGGCTGTACTTCTTTTCAAGATAGATGTGTTCATTCTTCCGGCAGTCCATGATATTTCCAAAATCCTTTACCAACGTCATTCTCTAAATACATGCGTGCTTCTCCAGTTTTCCTTAGTCAGTGTTCAACTTACACATGCATGTGGATGTGATTGAAAATAGCTTAGGCCAGGTGAACCTTAGTTCCCAAAGTGACTTGTGCAGCACATACTTTATTGTAGTTTCTTATATCTTAAAGGTGTGCTGTTTGTTGTGTGAACCATTCAGAAAACAAATGGATCGGCTTCTGTGGAGCACTCACTTCTACCTCGGGAGGAAGGGTGCCTGGCTGAAGAGCAGGGGTGTCCCTATTTTATGTCAGGATAGTAAAGATAAGTAGCTGGAGGATTCCGTGAATTTATCACATGGAAGCTGACTAGGTGTTTCTTGCGATTTTTTTATGCATTGTCTCATTTGCAGGGCTGTAATTATAAACTGATTACAGATGGGGGGGGGGAATGCTTGTTGTTCTCCCCACTGAATAGTAATTACTCTGCAATTGTGTTCCATTGTCATTTTGTTGTGTTTTTCTGTTTGTCTTTTGAACAGTCTCAGGCTATCAGATTGCAATGTGTCCTCTGGCAAGCAGGAAATGCAAAATAAGTGTGATATATATAAGATGCTTACCTCTATCTTACTGCATGTTGTAAATCATAACACAGGCGCGCCAACGATAGGCCAGAAACAAAGATGTCTTGCTTTCCTGTGGGCAATCATTTGTAACACGTTTGATAATGGATCTCCTTGCTCTTTGTTACGCTTCTCCTCTCTTCCTTGATAATGAATTCATCGGGGCATGAGAAAAGGCCGTCTCGTCATTAGAATACCATAGCTAGAATACTTTGGATTTTGCCTGGACACTGTGAAATATCATTAGGTGAGGAAGAAGAACTTACCTTTCCCGAATGCTGCTTTTATTTCAGCTGAAAAGCAAAACTAGTATCAGTTTGGAGTTTTTAATGATCATTTTGGGGTCTCAGTTGATTTCGTTGTTGCTTTTTAAAAAACTGACCTCCCTGACCAGATTGCTGTCTCGCAGGCTGAATCTTTGAGCTCTTCTCAAGTTCGGATGTAATTAGTCTAAATGTACTCTTGGTTCCTGGTACAAGTTGTGTTTTTAACCGCTCCATTATGGTGAGGCCCATTTCTGGGGTAAAATTGAATTCTTCACATCTTTTCACATAATTGCATTTTATTTTCTTATTGCTTAAAGTGGAAAAGATCAAGTTTACCTGAACTGTAGGGCACAACAGATGTTTGAGTGAGCGAAGTGGGGGAAATATTCAGGAAGATGCAATGTAAGTAGAATTGGGAACAAGGAATACAAACACCAGCTGCAAGAGGTTTTTGGACAGAATCACTATTAATTTTTTCAAATGATGTTTGTTGCTCTGATTGGATTTGACCAAAGACTCACTGGAGGAAGTAAATAGAGCAAATGTGGTTTCTAAGATACTTTCAAAAAGGAAGGAGTAAGCAAAGATTTATCTGCCTTGTTTTTGTCATTCTTGATGTATTGGAATTTCAGCTGACATAATTTGTCTAAGACAATGAAATCCATCACTCACCAAATGTGTGAGGGATTTCTCTGAAGATTAATGAAATTAATTAGAAATTGCGTTCCAGTAGGATTCACTATAGTTCAAGAAGTTATGCAACTGGGGCATGACTGATATAAAAGGGTGAAAGAATTAGCCTGCTGTTAATCAAGGTACTAGAAATATAACATAATTTAATATTTAGTTTGTTAAAAAGTCTAATCTTTGCAGTAAGAATGCCTTTTAAGTTCAGCCAATAGAGAGGTTCTAACTCAGGAAGGGTACTACCAAGGTCATTAAGAGAAGTAGCCAGGCAAGAACTTTCCCCCATACTGAGGCCTCTTTGGCTTTCTGAGACTTTAAATCTTGGAGTTAACAGCCCAATTCATAACCACTATGCTACCTGAGACTTTAAACCTTTCCCATAACAGAAATCTTCATCTTCCTCATGGATAGCGACAGATAGGTTCAACTATTGACCTCGCAGTTAGTTGTACAATATATAAGCCAATAGACCACCTCATCCCCGTGCCACAAAGTCAATTCTGATCCAGAGTCCCTACAGGACAGAGTAGAACTGATCCTGTGGGTGTCTGAGGGTGGAAATCTTTACAGGAGGAGAAAATCTCACCTTTCTTTTGCAGAATGGTTAATGGGTTTGAACTGCTAACTTTGTGGTTGACAGTCCCATTGGCAATCCACTGATGTTTCTTCTAGAGCCCTTAGATGAAATACAAGGCTTCCTAAATTTGGTGATTCAATCCTAGATACAACGTATTGATCTTATATACTCTAGAAGTTAGGCTTGTTAACTCATGGACATTTGATTTTGGTGTGTGACCCAGTTTAAAGTCAAAACTGTACTGAGTTAATATGTTGGATAAGGTTTTCTAGAGAAACAAAACCAGAACCCTAATGATTATTCTTATTTCATAAGAAATAAACAGTTAAGGCTTGGCATCCTACTCCTACCAGGGCAGTGATGCCATAAAAACAAAAACAAACAAACAAACAAGTAATTAATCTATAAAGTAGTATAAATGTCTCAGTGCAACTCACTTCTGAGACACCTAATACACTGGCCATCCTTCAAGTCTTGAGGAGCAATTCAGGCTCTCTGGCCACAGACAGCAAACAGCCAGACAGGTAACAAACAGCCAGATGACAGCGTTTGACAGTCCCCAGCTCAAGCGATATATATTTCAGTGGCATGGTTAAGCAGAACTTGGAACCTCAAACTACAGTCACAGTCCACGGGTTAGGTGTCCCACAAGTAATGTAGCTTGCAAATGGAGACAGAGAACAAGCTAAAGCAGCTGCTCCCTGGTCAGATCATCAAAGAGCAAGGGACAAGAAAAGTGAGGCCCACCATGCCATTAACACTCTGCTCTTCAATTAATCCCACATGTGTTCATTGACTCTGTTGCTACAATAAGCCTACCTAACACAGTTAAGAATAGAATGCCAATAAGGAAGTAGAAGTGCCCACGCTCTTCTTAAGAAGCCAGATATTGAAGGCAACACTGGCTGTATCACATGACTTTTCTATCTGAGTCTGTCCCAGATTAAAAGCGTGGATAGAAAGGCAATCAAACAAATCATATATTTAGACTGCAGGGCCTATAGTGTTTCTGAGCATTCTGAAGAAGAGGAAGCAGCCCCAGCAGGAGCCACAACTACTTATACTCCACCTGGGCAATGCTCTCAAGGTGACCATCCAGGGGAAGACATGGACACCCTCTCCTTCACACTGGGCTTCATCATCAAGACCCTGGAGCTGCAAGGAGAGAATTCAAGAGGAATCTCTGCAATGTGGGCGACCTGAAGGCCCCGTGGTCTCACTGCTGCAACTTCTTTGAGAGCTCCAAGAGCCTGCTCTGGGTGCTGGACAGCACCAACTGCCAGAACATGGAGGACTGCTAGTTGGAGCTACTCCCCTCATCTTTGCCAACAAGTAGGGCCTACCTGGGACTTGTGCTCTAACACTGTTCTCGAGGCCCTGGAGCTGGGCTCCATTTGCAGCCAATTTGGCGCAACCAGAGCTACTGCACCTTCAGGGGAGGGAACCTGCTGCTGCTGAGAGAATCTACTGTCTCCCTGATGACGTTTGCCATCACGAATCCGTGGCGCACTGAGCTGCCCAGGTGCCCACCTCCTGCTTCAGGCCCTCCCACCTGAGCCCTCACTAAGCAGCATCCAGGGTGTGACAGGGGTTAGGCTAACACGTCTTGCCCTCTCCATAACCAACTATGGCTGCTGCTGCTGCTCCAGCCAGTGGCCTGGCTGCTCCCCCAGTTTCTGATCCAGCCTGCCTTGACCTTTCATGCTGAGGAAGTTGGGCTGCCTCTGCTTCTATTAGCCCACAAGAATAGACCACACTTGCTTCCTTACGGAAGTCTGTAGACGAAGTGATGCATTTGAATTGTGCTGCTTGAGAGCAATAGTGAAACATGTTCTACTGCAAACAGGACAAACTAGTCTGTATTGGAAGTAATGCCAGAGTGTTCCTTCAAGGCAGAGATTCCGAAACTTCGTCTTACATCTTGTTAGGAGAGACCAGTCTCTGTAGAAAGACATCATGTTGGGTAAAGTGGAGGGGCCCTGAAAAAGAGGAAGGTCCTCATCAAGATGGATGGATACAGTGGCTTCATCAATGGGCTCGGGCATAGGAACACTGGCCAGCAGGAGGTGGCACCATGTGGTGTTTGGTTCTGTTCTGCATAGGGTGGCTATGGATCAGAGCCGACACATTAACACTTAACCACAGCAACAACAGTCTCTCTAAAAAAATAAAATAAGAGAGACCACGGCCAGTTTAAAATATGAAGATAGTAGTAATAACTTATAATGTATCAAGTTGTCACGAAGGGTAGGGGTGTGAAGGGAGGTAAGAGAAAGAGCTGATCCCAAGGGCTCAAATAGAAAGTCAAGGTTTAGAAACTAGATGGCAACATAGGTACAAATAGACTTGATACAACTGATGTTGTAAGAGCTGTAAGAGCCCCCAGTAAAATGATCTTTAAATAAATAAATAAATCTAAATATGTAAAATAAAATGTCACTTCATACACACTCTGGACAGACAAGATTGTTTTATAAAATCAGAGTCCAACCCTAACTAGGTGTTTAGAATGATGGCAGTAAGCCAGTCGGGTGCCTGCAAGGAGGGAGTTGACACCATCATAGCCACTCATAGTCTATAGGACACCCTATAGACAATAGAACAAAACACTCCCCAGGCATGAACCATGCTCATAATTGTTATGATTGAACCCATTGTTGCATCGATGGTGTCAATCAACCTTGTCAAGGATCTTCCGCTTCTCCATTGTTCTACTTTAGAAAGCCTGGTTTCCTTCTCCTGGCACTAGTCTCTTAATAATGTGTCCAAAATATGTGAAACCAAGTCTGGTCATTCTCTCTTCTAAGGAGCATGCTGGTGGTACTTCTTCCATGACAAATTTCCTTTTGTTTCTGACAGTTCATGGTACTTTTAATATTCTTCACCAACACTAAAATTTGGATACATCAAATCCTTTACCATGTGTATTCCTTGCCCAGCTTGCCCAAGCACATACAACCACTGGAAATATGATGGCTTCGGCCAAGCATACCTTAGACCTCAAAATGATGTCTTTGTTCTTTCAACAATGTAAATTCCTCTTAGGCAACAGATTTGCCCCGTGCAATGAATTCCCTGTTTTATTTCTTGCTTTCAGGAGAGGAAACCAGGTTTATATGGTCATCTGAATCCATTTAGTCATCTTGATTCTTTACTCCTAAATTATAAAACAAAACAACACCCACCTACCCCACATCAAAAACACAAGGCATCAAGGCATTTTGAATAGACAGGAACAGGTAGAGTTTTGGCTTTACAGTTTACTAAATCTAAGACTGATGGCAAGTTATTTAATCAGTCTGAGACTCAGTTTCCTTATCTATAAAATGGGACAAGTACAGCTTACCTCACAAGATTAGTACAAAGATCCTGCAACAATGAGTCCAATGTGTCTCATGTGGTGTGTGACTCACCAGATGACAACAGACAGGAAGCTTCTCTCCGTTACTTAAAAGGCTGTTGATGAACATTTGTCTATTTGAGCCTTTTCTCTACCCTTTCTTTCGTTGTCACTCCCTTCTTTTTCTATACAAATCCTTGATGCTAGCAACCTGATTTAGAACATAAAAATAAACCACTGAGAACAGATTTGTTAGACACACATTTAAAGTGCATCTCAGGCCAGGATTTTCGCATTGGTTCTAAATTTATCAAATTTCTATTTATATTGTCTCTCACAAAATATGTTTTGATGTTCAGCGCAGGCGATGAAAGTTTAAAGTTGAAAATATTTGCAGTCCTCTTCTTTCATTTGCATGCAAGGGAAACATGGAAATGAAAATATTTTCTTGTGTTTGCTTCAAAGGATGACAGAGATGCTGATGCGTTATGCTCTGTCTCTCAAAGGTGAGAGGCAGGAACGGATCCACGATGGCTGATTCGGTGCCAGCTGGGACACAGAGTTCTCCCTCTCTCTTGGGGAGTTTTCTGGTGGCAGGTTGGGGTACACATTGGGCTGCTAACCCAAAGGTCAACAACTCGAAACTACCAGCTGCTTGGTGGGAGAAAGATGAGGCTGTCTTTTTAAAAAGATCTACAGCATCAGAAGCCCAAAGGGGCTTGTTTACCTCTGCCCAACAGAATCACCATGAGCCAGAATCCGCTGCAAGGCAGTGGGTTAATGAAACCTGCACTGTAAGCTCCGGTTTTGCTTAAATATAATGCCGAAAGATGTCGGTGTTTATTTATTTATATACTTTTAAAACAACTTGGCAAACAGATTCACTCCCTTTCTATTGCTGGCTAAGTTTCTAGTCAAAAGCCACACTATTTGATCTTAGGCAACAGTGTATGTGAGTTCTGCTTAATGAATACTGATACAATATTGATTGTTTAAGAAGTGTTGAAATACAGCCCAGGCTTGCTGATTTATGAGGAGTTTGAAGTGGCTTGTCATCGTGAACATCTACCTCTGTTTGGACCTGTTGTTTCAATGCTGTCTCATGCACTTAGTGTCAGATGGTCTGTTTTCTTTCTCATGGAAATTTCCCCAACAGTCCCTTTGGAGAGAAGCCAAACACAGAACACCGCCACCAATCGCTGCCATTTCTGCACAGTTGAGCATCAAACCAGAAGGCATAGATTTAGTTTATTTGACAAGACTTTTTTGCATGCTAACCTTGATCATATATATGTATGCATATATACCATATTATATATTATTTTCCTAGATAGCACTCTGTAGGATATTAAAGTGAAAGGGACAGGAAATTGATGGGAAGGAATCTAATGCAAAACCAAAGCCACTGCCATCGAATCGATGCCACTTACTGTGACTCTATGGGAGAGGGGAGAACTGCCCATGGGAGTTGCTGAAACTGGACCTCTTTTTTTGGGGGGGGGCATCACTGCCCTCTGGTGGTTGTGGGAGCTACCCAGCACTGCTCCCAAGAGCCACCGCTGGATTTGAACTTCCAAGCCTGCAGGCGGCAGTCCCGCACTCAACCACTTACTCCACCGGGGCTCAGCCTGAAACTGGACCTCTTTACAGGAGTTCCAAGCCCCATCTTTCTCCTCAGGAGCGTCTGGTGGTTTGGAATGGCTGACTTCGTAGTTCGCAGTCCAACACGTAACCAGCACACCCATCCCACCCAGGGGTGCTCATATGGGCAGTTCAGTGGCATTATCTAATTTCTATTGCTTCTTTAGGAATCCAGTCCAGGTAGGTTTAGCACGCTTTGATATCAGCTTCCTATCTGCGCTCACAGAGGTGGCAGACCCAGCTCCTGCCTTCCAAAACCTTTCTGTTGGAGAGACATGGGTATTCAAAAGGATACCTGAGAGATGACTCTGCACCTTCATTAAATGCAGACTGTGGCCTCAGTGTTTGCTGATTCCTGGTGAGAACTTGGAGTGATGTACAGTTCGCATCCCTAAAGATGTCCGATAAAAGCAGGGGCTGATTGAATTAATTGGAAGGCGACCAGAGAGGTCATCTTGTCTGGTCCCTGTCCCTATGAAAGATGGCACAGAGACGCTCCCAGACAGCTCGCGACCTGCTTTAATCAGCCAGTGGCATTATCTCCATGCCTGTGCAGTGACCCCTAAAATTGGGAAGAAAAGCAAGAGACGTTGGGGCTTGGCGGCAGTCATACAGACGCAGCAGTCATTCTCCTTCATCTGCGTGGACCGGCACTGCACACCGTTGCTCACTGCCATCAAGTCAATTGCCATTTCCTGTAAAGTATCAGGGGGTACTCCGTCCCCTAAAATGGAATCCCCCCCCCAGCCTTTGTGTTTTGTTGTTGTTGTTTTGTTCTACTAAGCAACCTCACCCCCTTCAAAGTATTCTCCATTACTTTTAATGCATTTATCACATATGCAATTCCATTCTTGGAAACATTTTTCAAACTCATCTGTTTGGGTAGCTGACAGCACCGCCCTCATTTTTTCTTCACCTGTTCTCTGTTGTAAAGTCAATGTCCCTGCCTCTTGGTCAGCTGTTGGTCCTGGGACATTTGCTCAGTTCCTCTAACTCAGTTTCTTCACATGCAAAATTAGAACTCAGACTAGGTCTGTGTGTTTCAAATGTCTTTTGAGTACAACACCCAGGAATTGCTTAAGTCAACCCAGCAGGTACGTGCGTGTGTGCGCGACCATAGACACATACACAGACACACTGGACAATGAGAATAAAGGCTTGAGGAAACTGTCTTTTCTGGTACTGTGTGTAATGCACTTGATTTTTATCCATTTTATTTTTCAGAAAAATGTACTGATGGTAACCCGCTAAATCGATTTGAAGAACTGCTACTAGGTTATAACCTGGATTTTGTAAACAACAGATGGCTGCTTTGCAAGCTTGCTCTCCTACTTGGTTAATTCTGAGATCTAGGGATCACAGTAGCACTAACACTTCATTGTTGAGTAAACCTTAACAGGGAGAGAGCAGGTCAGGGAGGAAGAAGGTAGGACTAGACAGAGTGGGAAGGGGACCCACGTTCCTTTCTTTAAGTGCAGACACCACTGGCCACTGGAGGCTTGGATGTTGCCATGGTGATGAGTAGGTTCCAAGAGACTTTCTAGACCAAGACTCACAAAGAAAGACCTGGGCGGTGTGTGAAAGTTCAGTAACTAAAAACTCCTTGGATCACATTAGTCTAACCCTATTAGGCATGGGGGTCACCATGACTAGAGACCAACTTGAAAACAGCTAGCTGTGTGTATACTGGGGAGAAGGACCAGACTCTTGTAAAGATTTATAGTCTTAGAAAATCCCAGGGGTCCTTTGGTCCTGCCCTTACAGGGTTATTATGGGTAAGTATTGATTTGATGGCAAGGAATTTAGTTTTTTTTAAATATGTTCATAATGAAGTCCTGGTGACCCACTGAGTTATGTGTTGGCCTGCTCACTTCCAGGTCAGAGGTTCAAATCCACTAGCCATTCTTTTGGAAAAGATAAACCTATCTACTCATTTAAAATTTAGTCTTACAAACCCTGTGGAGAAGTTCAGCTCTACCTTGCATGCTTATTGGGAATCACAATAGACTTGATGAGAGTGAGTTTTTGTTTTTGTTGTTTGTCTTACTTACTGTTCAGGTTTTTGTTTGAAATGTTAAACCAGAGTGAACATTACTTATATTTTACCAAGAGACTGATGGAAGCCAGTTGTTGGGATGGTATGACAACTCTTGGATGACTCTTGGGTCATCAGTGTCTCCCAACTCTGAGTTTCATATACCTGTTGGGGAATTACAAATAATCATAAAAATAATGAGAACTCAGTGCTAGAAC
Organism: Nesogale talazaci; assembly: GCA_004026705.1. NCBI lineage: Eukaryota > Metazoa > Chordata > Mammalia > Afrosoricida > Tenrecidae > Nesogale > Nesogale talazaci. The sequence continues at coordinate 76,669 of PVJH01006778.1, forward strand.
CTTGGATTTGAACTTATAAATGCCAAGAATTATGCAGATACATTCCTAGAGAGCTAAGTGAACAGATAAGTATTTTAGGAACACAGGCTATTGATATTTCTTCAGCCTTTCCCAATTTGATCACCCCATATTGATCACCTGTCTAGAAACTAGTAGTCACTATCCTTTGCATCACTTCTTATGCCCACTCGCTCACTACTAGGCAGTCTATTCCAATTCACAGCAAGCCTCTAAGACAGGGTAGAATTGTCCCTGTGAATTTCCTACACAATAATTCTTTATGGGAGTAGAAAACCAAGGAGCCCCTGGTGGTGTCTAACTGCTGATCTTGCATCAAGCAGGGACACGAGGGCTCTTACCAAAGGCACCTCCCAATCCTGTTGATCTTATCACCGACTGCCCCTGTCTTCACTACCATTTTAGCTTAAAATTTTGATGCTCTACTCAAATGGGGAAATAACCTCCTAGCTGGACTACCCCACCTCCTTCCTACCTGTTCTCTGAAAGAATATTCTTTTTAAGTCGGAAAGCGGATCATTTCACTTCTCTGTGGTTACCCAGTGCTTTTAGGAAAAAGACAAATCAACTCCAGAGCTCCATACTCTGGTCCCAACCACCTGCCAGGCTTCCTGTGAGGGGAACTCCTGTGTCCTTCCCAGCCTCATATCCTTGTCATCTCCTTTCTCTGGGAGTTTACTTTTGCTGTCCCCTTTCTCTTTCTCTGCTTTTCTTCCTTGTTCCAAGGGCAATTCAGCCTTTGGATCTCTTGTCACTAGTGCCACTCAATGACCCTGGGGACTAGGTCAGTGTTTGTTTCCATAGTCCCTAGGTCCGAACCCTGACTCACTGGCTTTGAGTTGATTACAATGCAAGCAAACAAAATGTCCCTGTAGAAATGCATAGAACTGCCCTTTTGAATTTTCCCTGACTGTAAATCTTTGTAGAAACAGATATCCTTATCTTTCTCCTGGGAAGCAATTGATCATCTTGAGCTTTGCAGTTAGTCGGCCAATGCACAACCCACTGCCCCAAGCTGATTGCTCCTGAGTCACACGAGCTTAATGAATGATGGCAGAAAAGTAAGGAGGTTAGTAAAAATAACACCTCTATATTGCCCTTTCTTTAACACTCTCCTCAGAGTGTCTTATATGTAATGACTCATGTAATTATCACTTTCAAAACAACAGTAGGGCCCCAACCAAATTCCACTGGCCATAGAGCCACTGCTGAGTGTTGGTGACTCTTCCGATAGGACTGGGTAGAATGACCCATGTGGGATTCTAAGGCTATAGCTCTTTACGGGTACAGAAAACTCTGTCCTTCTGCCTCAGTGACTGGTAGTTTATAACTGGCAACCTTGCAGATGGCAAACTAACTCTTAACCGCTATGCCACTAGAGCTCCCAGATTAAGAAATTTTAGACTGGGGAAAACTAAGGAATTAACTTAAGATCTCATGAATAAATGGTAAAAATGAGACTGGAATCCAGGAAGATCGACTAAAGAATCTTTGTTCCTATTCACAAATCATGATCGCTATTTTTATGTTATTGCATGTGTTCATGTACGGTCTTTCTCTCATGGTTTCTCTTTGTGCGATTGGAAAAGAGTTGCACACTATGAAGGGTTAAGTAAATTTTAGGATATGACATAATAAATGATAGTACCCACTTTGTCAACACATACTGTGTTATCTTGCATTATCTTATTTAGTCTTCATAACAATTAAGTTGTGTAAGTAGTAAACTATTTCTTTTTTTTTAATTTTCAGTAATTTTGTTGGGGGCTCTTACAGCTCTTATAACATCATTTGTATCAAGCATATTTGTACACGTGTTGCCATATTCATTTCCAAATATTTTCCACTTGAACCTTGGTATAAGCTCCTCTTTCCCCCTCCCTTTTTTTTTATAAATAACTTTATTGGGGACTCATGTAACTCCCCTCACAATCCATACATACATCAATTGTATGCAGGCCGCATTTGCACACTTGTTGCCATCATCACTCTCAAAACATCCTCTCTCTACTTAGGCCTCCATAACCAGCTCCCCATATTTCCCTCCCCCCCCCCATGAACCCTTAATAATTTACAAATTGTTATTACTTTTTTACATCGTACAATGTTCAATGTGTCCCTTCACTCACTTCTCTGTTGTCCTTGCCTCAGATTGGTGGTTATATGTAAATCCCTGAAATTGGTTCCACCTTTCTATTCCATCATCCCTCTAACCTCCCAGTATCACCACTCCCACCACTAGTCTTAAAGAAATGTCTACCCTAAATTTCCCATGATTCTGATTACAGCGTACATCCCCTATTCTAGCTGCATTTGTCTGGTAGAATTGGGATCATGACAGTGGATGGGAGGAAGCATTAGAGAACTAGAGAAAAGTTGCATATTCCATTGTGGAGTTGTACGGAGGAGATGAGTAAACTCCTCTTTCATCCAAGAAGGATAACAGGCTCCAAGGCTAGGCCTACAACCTTGATCTAACTCTGTACCTGAGCCCATGTTCTTCTGCTTTTCTCTTACAGTACAGAAGAGATAGACCTTTGGGGATGCATAATATTGAAATAAGACCATGCAGGGCACTGGGATTAAAATGAAATTTATTAATGAACTGGATAAAAAGAATAGCAAGAAAATTCTAATTTCATAAAGCTAGAAAATACCAAATTTTGAGGAATGTATGAGTCATATATTTTTACTGAGAATTCTCTTAAAAAGGTTTCAGTAAATAAGAGTGGTATCCCAAGTTCCCAAATGGAAGGTTAAAATCTTCAATTGATAAGAATTGATGTAATTGTAATAAAAATTCTAATTTGAAAGCAATTTAATAATAAAATATATTCATGAGAATTGTCAAAAATATATTTTGAATAGGAAAGCTAATAGAGTTTATATGAATGAATGGTGCAATTTGTTTATACAATAACACAATCTGTAAAAAATGGAATATTGGCACGTTGAGACAAATGACTGAGAGCAGAAATTCTAGTTATTTTTCCAAGAATATGTAAGACTGTGATATGTGTTAAAAATGACTTTTTAAACTAAATGATATCATGAAGGCTACTCATTCAGTAAACAGCGCTGTAGAGTCGGTTAACAGTTTGGCAAGCAAAGTGACGTCCTTCCCTTTCTCCCAATGTCACTTTGAGCCTCAGAGTAGAGTTAGCTGTTTAGAAGAAGCCATGATGGCAGCACAGGAGAAGTCATTAAGTAAGCTTCAACATCTCCATGAAAGACATGTCTGCTACAGTATTAGGCGACTCTCACTATGGGTAGTCCCCAGGTTACATAACGTTGATTCTGGCAGACCTCCCAAAAGACATTTATGGCCATCTATTCAGTGCCGACCCAGAGCAGCCTTATAGGACAGGGTAGCACTGCCTCTGTGGGCTTCTGAGACGGTTACTTTATGGAGTAGGAAGCCTGGCCTTTCTTCTCAGAGGCAGCTCGGCGTTTCCAGCTGCTGCCCTGAGGTTAGCAACCCAACTCTCAGCCCGCTGCACTACCAGGGCTCACTCTGAATCCTCAGCCAACCAAACTCACTGCCATTGAGTCGACGTGGACTCATCGCCACCCCCCTGTGGCTCTCTGAAATGGTACATCTTTATGGGAGCAGAAAGCCCAGCCTTGCTCTGGAGGAGTTGCTAGTGATTTCAAACTATGCGCCATGTGGATCCTAGCCCATCTCTCAACTACAGCACCCCCAGCTAGATCATGAGCATGTCCAGAAGTCATATGTGTGGGCAAATCAGACCGGCGCATGGGGTTCTGAATTAGCCTGAGTTTCTACCTGTACTTTGCACCAGCATTTCAGTCATTTAAAAACTGCCAGGGCAGCAAGTGAAGGTGGTTGTGATGAGAGATTTGTAGTTGTCACTTCGAAGGGAGGACATAACAAAAACACTTTTTGAGGTTTTGTAATCTGGAGACTGTGATAAGTTTATCGTGCTAGCGAGGCCCATAGGCACATGCCGGCAGAGTTTAATCAGGTCACAGCTTGATTGGAGGAGGATCGAGATAGATATAAATAAAGACAGCCAGCATCCCATTTCCCTCTTGCTCCATGGAGATTGGGCAAGCATGCTGTGCTGCTGCTTCAACCTGTATACTACATTACCTGTGGGCAGACCCAACCCATGGATTTGTGTTATTAGAGATTGAGGTTTCTTTGAGACTGCTTCCCCACCCTACTGGTGCATACATTGGTTGAACTTGAGGCTGGTGGATCCTATTTGCTGTGCTTCAGTCCAAGATTCCATCAGGGCCTGCTTCTCTCCCAAGCTATTGACTGTTGCTGGCCCACCCTGCTGTTTGCTGCCCGTGGGCAGACTGCCTGTCTTGCTTGAGGGAAGACTTCACTGTTTCCTTGACCTTGGACCCGAAAGCCCACATGAGTTGAAGGATTTCCAGTATATTAACCATTCCATGAAACAGAGTTGGACTGAATCAAACCATCCATACTGCTGTATGGACTAATTAGCCTTTATATCCCTTCTTGCTGTATAAGCCTATCCATACATATAATCAGAAGTGTCCTGGTTTTGCTTCTTAAGAGAACAAACATAGGGACTTTCTGTGTAAGTAAAGTAAATATGCTAATTAAAATAGTATACACAGTTTGATCTGAATTTTTAGATAACCTGACCAAAGGAAGGAGGAGCTCACTCTCAGATTGACCCAAGGGTGACTCCTTCATGGCAGGGCTCAGCTATGCTTCCACCCTCCCTCCCACCTTTTAACTTATTCTGACACCAACCATCCCTCTACTTCTCACTAAGTGCAATAACTATGTGAATAACTATGTGAATGGCCACACAAAACCCAAAGACAATACAATGGAACTAATTAAAGAAATCAACAGGTTCCAATTCAGGCTCAGAAACACTCAGGATGGAGTTCTTCATCCACAACTGCCTCTTCTTAGCCTTGATGGCAGGCTTTCTGGTCTTCAGTCTCTCAGCCACTGGACCACTGCTCCCTTGCCTTGCTTGGGCATGTGTAGCTCTGCAGATCAATTGCCTTATTCCACCAGTAGACCCTGGCACAAAGGCACTCACTCAGCTCTAACTCTATGGATCAGCAAACTTATTCACCCAATATTAAGTTCCTGGACGCATCCATGTGTTCAGAAATCTTCCTGCCCAAAGACATTCCTATTTCTCTTGCACCATGAACTGAGAAGTCTACCACTAGTGCGCTCAGTTCTGCTGTTCCTCCTCCTCAGTCACCACTAGGCTGCATCTTAGACATCTCTCCAAATCGCTGGTGTCACAACTCTCCTTCTCTTGTGTCAAGAAGGTTCAACAGGATAATCTGAGGTCTAAAGGATGTGTTCTGTACCAGGTTCTTTTTTCTTGATCTTACTGATGTGTTCTGTACCAGGTTCTTTTTTCTTGATCTTACTGAGCTCCACTCTACCCTTCCCCACCACCAATTGCATTTAAAAAAATAGTGTATTCATTTTTAATAATTTCACTGACATTCAACACACAAATCATACATTTGGCTAGTTCAATCAAGTTCATCAGAGGTGGGCAACTATCACCACTATCCATTCCAGGACATTTCCTCTTCCTGGAACTTATTGTTAGCTCTCCATTTCCTACCTACCTCCCCTGTCATGTCCCTTTGAAACCATTAATTCAGTTGTTGTCACTCTGGGTATACATATCCTGGGATTTATATAGAGAAAGAAAGCCACGGAGACTCAAAATAAAACACAAAATGCCCAACAACAATGGCAATGAAACAGGGAAAATCCTCAGTGGAACACAAAGTAGGAAATATTAAAAGTGAACAAGTATACATTGGATCAACCAAATTCACTGCCATTAAGTTGATTTGACTCCCAGTTACAAGTTGGGCTGCTAACTACAGGGTCAGCAGTTTGAAACTAATAGCTGCTGTGTAAATTAGAAGTTTCTATTCCTGTAAAGAGTGACAGTCTTGGAAACTCACAGGAGAAGTTCTACCCTGTGCTATAGGGTCAACAGAAGTCAAGAAACTGAAGAAGAGTGAGATCAAATGACTGGTGTCACATATGACCTTACTACTCATTGTAATAATTCACCCTACATTGTACTGTGTCTGAAAACAAGGACTTTCCCATCCCTGGATCATAGTCAGAAGGGATTTACCCAAGGGACCCTCCAATGGATTTTGTGCTTTCATGGTCATCCATAATAGCCTTCTGACAACTGGGTGTTCGGAATTGAGACTCTAATCCCTTCCTTTGACTTTGGTTTTAATTATAATCTTGGATCACATAAACTGGTGTGCTTCTGTGTGGAAGGAGCTGACATTTCACCTCCATGGCTGCCCCATTTCATTTAAACTTAGTTGGATGCCCAAACAGGCCAATCCTCAAGATAGGGTTCCATATGCCTCATTTGCATGACTCCTTACCACCTCCAAGAGTGCCATTATTAATAATCCATTCAATTTGTTGTTAGGTCACAAAAAAATCCCTTGAAGGCAGTTAACAGTGGGCAAATAGATGTATATAGTCTTCTGCAAGCTTTTTTGTTTTCAGTACTTATATAAAATTCTATTGTGTACTCTGTTGACTTTTCTAAGCAGAAGGGTATAAAGAAGCAGTTCTCAACCTGTGGGTCTCGACCCCTTTGGGGTTCGAATGACCCTTTCCCAGGGTCACAAGTCTCACCTAAGACCAGCAGAAAACACATATTTCTGATAGTCTTTGGAAACAAGGTTCTGCTCTTTTATCTGTCTCCAGGCAGGTCCACCCACATGCAGATACACCCACATATGAGTACCAGGTGTGAAGACTGTTACCCATGCTACACCCTGCTTCTGGACAAAATTTCATTTATTTGTCATTAGAAATAAATATTTCACAATATATCATTATATATTGTTTTTGTGATTATTCACTATGCTTTAATTATGTTCAATTTGTAACATAAAAATACATCCTGCACATCAGATATTCACATGATTCATAACAATAGCAAAATGACAGTGATGAAGTAGCAACGGAAATAATCTTAGGGTTGGGGGATCCCCACAACCTGAGGGACTATAGGAAAAGGTAGAGGCATGAGGAAGATTGAGAACCACTGCCCTAGGGGACAGACACCTGAAGAGTGCTCTTTCCTGCACAACAGAGAGCAGAGGGAAGAGATTTGGGGCCATACTGAGCTGCTTCTTCTCCTTGATTTACAAGACACTCCCGCTGTGTCCTCTGGCTGGGAAGATCCTTCAGTTCCTGGTACTATATTTAAATTACAGAGGAAGATAGAGAGCTGGTAATTTTCAGCTGAGGACCCTTCTAATTCTCTCCACCCTGTCTAAATAGATAAGACCCAGGTTCAAATTAGTTCACTGGTTGAATATATCTGTTTCAACAATTCCTTGCCAAAGCCCTGGTGTTAACAGCAGAGTCCTACATGTAGAATTCTCTGTTGAGCTTGTTGATGTTATTATCTTAGAGGCATTTTAGAGATGGATACACACAACCATGAAGACTAAACTATCCAGTTAATAAATACAGATGCATTAACTTAATAGCTTTTGTTTTCACCACAAATATCCAAATCATCTCGCTTAGGAATTTTCAGCGTTTCCTTTCAAATAACGTTTGCTTTTGTTTCAGGTGTATGGTTCACTTTCTTAACAAAATTCTTTATTTATTGATACCTCAGAGAAAATGTCAAAAATGTTATAGTACGATATCCCACCTTTTTTAGTACATTTTAGTGTAAGTTCTACCATTTCCTAATTGTTAATTTCCATTAATAGTTATTTTTGTCCATGCTAACACTTTCATGGTATTTTTTTGGGGGGGGGGGTGTCACTGCCCTCTGGTGGTCATGGGAGCTACCCAGTCTTGCTCCCAAAGATGTGCTGCTGGATTTGAACTGCCAAACTAATGGACCGCAGTGCTGCATTCAATCACTACAGTACAGGAGCTCTGCCAAGTATTTATCTTTTTCATTTCTTCTTCATTACTCTCTTTGAAGGAGCGCCGATGAGTAGTGAGTAATATTGGGTTGCTAACTGTAAGCCTCAAACCCAACCACTGAGATGAGGCTTTCTTCTCTGCTATAAATTTACAGCCTTTGAAACCCACAGGGGCAGTCTGGTTTGATTTACAAAAAGCTATGTGTGGCAGTGACAGCCTAAAATTGTTTTGTAAAGTCCCCACATAAATTAAGACTGCATTGAATACTTTCTGATTATTAATGAAGGATGTAGATATTCTTTCCCTGAGGTAGAATGCCCTGGAGAATGGACTGCCTACATTCTACTCTGTCCAGTCTATGGAGGGACAGTCTCTATGAATGACTTGCCTAGGCATGTCTTTGATGGCGGTCATCTTGCTGGTGACTGTTATTTTGGCCCTCATTTCCTAGGCAGAAAGGTCATAGGCCAATTTTGTAAGCCCTTCTATCTAATGGTGTGTGTGTACCAATCATGGTCCTATCCTCCCTTTTTTTGGTAGTCCTACCTGTGACTTTGATGTTTTGATCTGCCAACAGTCATGCTTTTGTGACCATTTCTTTGGCCTCTCCTCTGTTTTATTTATTTTTCTCTTGTCTCAATTCTGAACCCTTGGATGCCAGTTCAACTTCTGGTTGGTGGTCTCCTTGGTGCTGATGATGTGTCTGTGTCTTTGTGCCATGTCTGTCTCTTTTAGAAAATCTTCTCTCTAAATTATATTTCAGGATGGGTCTCTTAAGTTACCCTGGAATAAATCCAGAAGCAAGTTATCCATGCTTGTGCCCATTCCTAAGAAAAGTGACCCAACAAATTTTGCAAGTGATCAGGCAACATTATTAGTATCACATGGAAGTAAAACTTTGCTAGCGATAATTTAAAAAGCTATTTTAGCAGCAATTGACAGGGATCAGCCAGGTATGCAAGGGAGATTCAGAAGAGGATGTGGAATGTGGATTATTATTTCAGATGTCAGCTACATTTTGACTCAAAGGAGAGAATGTCATAAATATGTTTATTTATGTTTTACTAACTGTAAAAGTATGCACTGTGTGGCCCACACCAAACTCTGGATACATTGTGAAAAATAGAAATTCCAGAATACTCTGTTGTGCTCATAGACAAAACAAACAAATAAGCAGATATATTGCTGAAACTGTTGTAAGCTAACAGATTGAATGACCACTATAACCCCCAAAGTTCTAATTTAAAACAAAGAGTTTTTATTAGCTGGTACCAGTGGCTGAGGGAGGAGAAAGCACCTCTCACACCCCAGCAACCCTTCCCTGTAACAAGGGGTTAGCTTATATAGGTAAAAAGCACAGTCTGAAAGACGAAGTGGTAGGTCTGTTTTTTTTTTCTTCTACACAGCTCTGCCAGCAAGTTAAAGAAGCCAAAACAAGTGTTGGTTTGCAGACACTGAGTGGGGTACATTCTGGAAACACTGGAGATTGTGAAGGACATTCTTCCTGCACAGTGATTGCAAAGGATAAATGGGCCATACTTTCCAGGAACATGGGCAGGGGAAGGTTTAGAGGAGTTTTAAAAAAGTCTTCAAGTGGAGTTCTTTATGTCCTTAGCTTTAACAGAGCAAGGGGGACCTATACGACATTCAGGCAACAAAACTGTGGGCTGGGACTATATCTAGTCACCAAATTTATTTAATTTGCAGGCTGAATAAGTACTTCGAGAAGCTAGATTATGTGAAGAAAGCAACATCAGAATTAACAACCTGCAGTAGATAAATGACACAATCTTGCTTGCTTAAAGCAAGGTTGACGTGAGGCATTTGTTAATTAAGATCAAAGAAAGCAGCTTTCAATATGGTTTACACTTTAATGTAAAGAAGACAAAAAATCCTCACAATGACAGCATCAATACACGGATAAAACATTGCAGTGTTAAGGGCGTCACTCTTTTTGAATCTATAATCAATGCTTACAGAAGCAGCCGTTAGGAAATCTAGAATATGGCATTTGACCACATTGCCGAGCAACGTGTCTTTAAAGTGTTAAAGAACAAAGTTGTCCCTTTGAGGGTGGGCCTGACCCCAGGTGCCATTTCTAGTTGCCTCATATGCATGACAGTGAGAACTTGGACAACTATAAGACCACAGAAGAATTGAATTGTGCTGGTGAAGACGTGAAATTTTCACAGATTGTCAGAAGAACAAGCAACCTACCTTAAAGGCAGTCAGCCAGGATCCTCCTTCGCAGACAGCAGGCTGGACTTTCTCTCATGTGCTTTGGAGATTCTATCAGGAGGGAGCAGTGCTTGTAAAAGGACACAGTGGTTTGTAAAGTAGAGAGTGATTAAACAAGACGAAGACCTTCAGCAGGATAGAGTACAGACTGGGGACTCAAGGGTTGCAGGGAGAAGATGAGTCAGTCAGGGTGCAGTGTAGCAATGAAAAAACATACAACTTTCCTCCAGTTCTTAAACACTCCCCTCCCCCAGCCCACTACCAAGATCCCAATTCTACCTTACCACTCTAACTAGAACAGAGGATGTACACTGCTACATATAGGAACTGGAGACATAGGGAATCCAGGACAGTTGATCCCTTGAGGACCAGTGGTCAGAGTGGTGATACTGGGAGAGTGAAGGAAAGGTGGGATAAAAAGGGGGAGAGGCTATTACACGGTTCTACAAATAGCCTCCTCCATGGGATATGGACGATAAGGAACTGGGTGAAGGGAGACATCTGACAAAATAAAATAATATGTAAATTATCAAGGGTTCTTGAAGGAGTGGGGAATGGGGATGAAGGGGAAAATGAGGAGCTGATACCAAGGGCTTAAGTAGAAAATAAATGTTTTGAGAATGAGGAGGACAACAAATGTACAAATGTGCTTGACATACAACTCTTGTGATAAAAGTTGTCGGAGCCCCCAGTAAAATGATTTTTAAAAAGGGAATAGATGGAGTAACTCAGTGTCTGCCACAGAGGGGGCAAACATAGCAATCTTACAGTGATGCAGGACCAGGCACTGTTTGATTCTCTAGTACATAACGTTGCTATGAGTAAGGACCCCCTCGATGGGATCCAACTTATCAGCAGCAATAAGTGGGAATGGAATTGAGGCCATTGGGTTTGGCTTTGGTTCTTCCTTTTCACTTCTCTGACCTGATTTTACCTTATTGATTCCTCTAATTGCTGAATCAAATTAAGGAGAGGACAGAAAAGTTTTTTTTTTCCTTGTTGAGGAACATGAATCCATGTTTGGCTGAAATCTAAGAGTAGTGAAAATGTGGTGCTGCAGTTAACCAGGACTGAGGGTACAAGGAGATACACGCTGAATGGTTTTGATGAAGAATCCCTGAGATCTTCAAAAGGATCTCAAATACTGAATATTCCCAACTGTTCTGGAAAGCTGGAGGTTGCGTGCTTTTCCCACAGTGGTTGAGCACTCGGCCACTCATCAAAAGGATATTAGAAGGAAAGGTGAGTCAGTGTGCTTCCATCAAGATTACAACCTTTGAGACCCAGTGGGGGAGTTGGACTCTGCCCTGTGTCACTATGAGTTGGAATCAAGTCAACAGCAGTGAGATTGGTTTGGGGTGAGTAACACCTTAGTCTGTAATTTTAGGGACTGTAAAGAAGGACCAAATGGGAACATGCTAAGAGAATGACAGTCTTGTCTCTGGTCAGTCACACAGCCAGGCATATGACCTCGTACTGATTTCAGAATGATTTTTTACATTTGGTCCCATATGCAGTGATGGTCCCATCATAGCAGGTTCACAGAGCATGCATAATTTTGATGGGGAAGAGATTCCAACCAATGAATTTGTTCAGTCATCTTTTTACTTAGGAACTCCCTAGTTAAAGACCAGCATTTAGCTTCATAAATGTGTCAAAGGCCACTTGCCGTCTAAATTGTATCACTGGAATCTGAATCTTGGTTGGCCTAAGTGGTTGGCCACCTTAAACCTAAGGAGACTTTGTCAATTTTTCTTGCCACCTTAGCCCAGGACTCACGTAGGTTGTCCTACAATTTGGGGAGCTCACACCAGCCCTCTGCATAGCAGATGCCCTGGGTGAAATAACAGGCCGACTCTTTTCTTTGCTCTTATTCTGATCTTACTGTATCCTTCAAGTGAAAGCCAATTGTTAGGTTTCTGGCATGGTTTACCTCAGTTCTTGCTTCTCTCAACACTGAAAAGAATTCATGTGGCAGGAGCATTTTTGTAAGCAATATAATGTTTATGAGGGAAAGGGAAGTTTCAGGTATTAACAGTCTTTGAAAGTGCACACTATTCCTGGAAAGCATGTTAGGTTATATGGAAAGGGGCGAGGGAGACTGTGGGAAAGTTCAAGATTGGGCAGTGCTGGAAACACATTGAAGGAATACTGAAACAGGAGCTCAGAAACAGCATGAGGAGACAAGAGCAGAAAATCCCAAGAGAATCAAGAGAATGCAGGCACCGAGAGGGCCCAAAGATGCTTTTGTGTGACCCACATGCACACATGTGAGAGATTTCCACCCTCTGCTTGTAGAGCACACCTGAACAAGAGAAGAGATGGTTGCTCACCCATAGCCTGCTTTTATACCCTCCCATCCTCAGTGACTGGGGAGGTGTGGTTGAGGGTGTTGGTTGATCTTATTAGCACACCTGTGTAATGTCATTGTCGCTGGCACCTAGTCTGTGTGTCCATGTGTACCTCCCACCTGGGCCTAGATGGCTTGGGTCTGTAGGTGTCTAATTAATGTGCCCGATTTCTTTCCAACCTGTTTATAGTTGTATGGACAGCTAATCTTGCTTTAGCATAGGCATTTGGTGGAGATAACTCTCTTTTGTCCCTGTTCTGGCTATCCTTTAAATCAGCTCAATTCAAGAAAAGATGACTTGTTTTTGGCATCTTGTCATTCTCACTGTGGCTCTTACTTGCTTCTCAATGCCTGAAAACTCACCATATTATAGTGTCACAACATATGCATGTGAGACTGGAAATAACATACTGTGAAGCAGGATGGTCTTACCTCTGGTCAATCACACAATGAGGCAGATGGCCTTTTATTGAATTCAGAATGACTTTTTACATTTGATCCCATATGCATTTATGTACCCATTGTCACAGGTTCATGGGGCTTTGCGTTTCTCTCTTACCCTCATTTCCACAGAAACTGATGGATATGATGCTATTTTAAATAGTGACTGCATGCATAAGAATAAAGTCAGGATCTATAAGATAGAAAACCTTTCTTCACCTATCAATTCAGGGGATAGGATTACCTCTCCTGCATGGTTAGACCGTGCATAAAAAATTCAACTGGATTTTGGATCCCTAGGAATGAAATGACTTCCATTTGCTTTTTGCACCAAATTGCCCAGCTGCTTATTCGCTCATCATCTTATTAGCATTCAAAACGTTGTTTGTACAATTTCAGGAAAAGGAAAACATCCTTCTAACAACTCAATTTAGGAAAAACAACTATCCCCGAAGAACTTATTAGAAAGCAAAGCTCAACAACAATAATGTGTCATAAAATGTAAGCCTCATGTCAGGATCATCTTAGAAGCGCACGTTGTATTGTAACTCTACAACTTGTAGAGTTGCACAAACTTGAGCAGGCCGAACTTGCTTTCCAGTTGCCATCTAATGGAGTCAGAATTGTAGCTATATTTACGCGTACTGTTGTTTCTATTGCTTTGTCAGTCTATCTTGTGGAAGGTCTTCTTCCTTTTCACTACCCTTCTACTTTACTAAGAGTGATGTCCTTCTCCAGGAACAGGTTTCTCCTGACACTCTGTCTAAAGTTCCTGAGATGAAATCTTTCCATTTTTGCTTCTAAGGAGCAGTGTGGCTGCACTTCTTCCATAACAGATTTTTTTTTCTTTTGTCAGTCCATAGTACTTTCAGTATTGCTCTCCAGCATCAGAATTCAAGTGCATCCATTCTTTTTCACTCTTCCCTAGACAGTGTCAACTTTCACATGCATCTGAGACAATTGACAACACCATGGCTTGTGTCAGGTGAATCTTAGTTCTCAAGGAAACATCCTTGATTTTCAACATTTTAGAGAAATCTTCCCCCACCTTCTTTTATCCAGCCCTGTTGGAAAGTTACTAGGTGACAGTTCAGGATTAGAAATGCTCAGGACACAATTATTTGTTCCAGACAGCTTCTTCTCAGCCATGGCCTTGGCAGGTCTTGGTCTCCCAGCCACACCACTCCTTGACCTCTGCCCAGTTCAAAGGCATTGTTACAAAGCACTGTTGAAAAATGCCCAAAGGTCACTCTATATTCTACCATAAATCCCAGCCGGAAAGTCAGTAGATTTAGTTCCCCAGTTAGATCCTTGGAGGTACTCTTTTCCACAAGTGAGCCTTCTACTCAAAGACACTCAGCTTTACCTGCTTTTCGGATGGGGAAGCCCACTGCTGTGTCTTACACTCTGGCTTTGCTTTGCCGCTGGTGTCTCCCCTGTGGCTCCTTGAGCAAGGAGGTTCATCTCGCAAGCAACGGTAAGTCCAAAAGGTATAATTCACTCCTGCCTTCCCCCCACCCAAATCGTTTATTACAGATGTTTACAACAATCCATAATTTAATTAGATCAAACATAGTAGTACAATTGCTGCTGCCATCATTTTCAAAACGTTTCTTTTCTTCTTGAACTCCTTGATATAAGCTCCTCTTTATCCCCTCACTCCCCCAGCCTACCATCCCCGGGAACCCTAATTATTATATGTTATATTATATTAATTATATTATAATCATATCATATATATTTTGCCATATCATAAACCATTCAGTGTATCCATTCACCTATAATTTAGTTATTTGTTTCCCTTGAGTAGGGATGAACAGATATCACTGCTATCGGTTCCCCCTTTCCCCAATCCCCCCTTCCCTTTCAGTACCTTCAGGGAACAGTTACTCCCTTTACTATTTCTGAAGGGTTTATCTATCTTGGATTTCATCCACTGAACAATCTTAATTTACAAATGAACATATGATGATATAGCAAGATCAATGAGATACAACTAAGACCATTATAGAAAGTGGAGGAAATATTAAAGACCTAGAGGATAGTTATGTGTTTCATCTGTGCTATACTGTACCTTGGCTATATCATGCCTTCCATGTGGCCCTTCTGTGAGGGACTGATCAATTATTTTACAGGTGGGTTTTGGGTTTCCATTTTGTCTAAACACTTTTATGTCAATTTTATTGCTTGTTTTCAACTTCTGATACCTTTTTCTATTGACACCTCATGATCCCAGAAACTGGTGTCTTCTTTCGGGTGGGCTTTGTTGCGTTCCTGGTATGTTCAAGCCTTTAAGACCACAGGTTCTATATATTTTAATATCTGGGAACCATCAGCTTTCTTCACCACATTTGCTTATGCACCCATTTTCTCTCTTTGACAATCATTTTAGGAAGGTATCATACATTGCCACATTATTAGAGCAAACCATTCTTTTACTTAGGTAAGATTTAAATAGAGACCCAAAGTTTGTCTACTTCCTTATCGGATTTACACACGCACACACACACCCATATTTATATAATCCCAACTTTCCTACTTCTGAAATGGCTCACTTAATTCCCAGCAGCATGACAAAACTGAGCAATCCCCATCATTAGAGTTCCACTATTTTACAGTGACAATAAACTTCACTCACAATTGTGCAAAACTAAATCATATAATGTTAGCTTCCTCCACCTTCTCTTACCCAGCTCCACTAGGCAAAGTGGCAATATACCCATCTACATGGTCCGACCCAGTCCTGGGGTGAGTTGCAAAGACTCTGACTACAAGTCATAATAAATAATTCATAGCAATGCAAAATGACTCAGGCCAATAGAATTCACTTCATCTTCCAGGGATATGACAATACGTTTATAAGTTTTACATTTCATTAAGGAAAACCTAAAGCAACTTTATATTGAAATTTATGAGGCTGACGCCATCTCCCTATGGCGACATCTCCCATCTCACTATGCCAACACTTTGCTATGTGTTGTTAATTTTAAGCTCTTCCCTAAAACACATCACAACTTTACAATCAGCGATGTTTCCATTGGATGGCTGACATCCAACCTCTGACAATATTTAGCACTTTATAGCAATACATTAGCACAGACTTTCAAAACCATAGCATAATGAAATGTTACAGCCAATTAAACTGATGAGTCACTGTCAGCTTCCTAAACTCTTCTTGTAGATGAATGAGGAAATCAGATAGAGGAAGTGAAGAGGAAACTAGCGGCAGTGAAATCTGAAGTGCCACCAGGACGTTGAAGTATCAAGGAATAGAAAGATGCATTGTCTAAACAGCCTGCTAAGAAATCACATTTTCTTGTGTAATTTTGGAAAGAAAGTAGAGTTCAGTCTTTCCATTTGTCATCATGTCTGCCTTATCGAAACCATTAGTCCTGGTAGGACAAGTCAGGAGACAATTTCCTGAACTTTTACTTTAAAAAGAATAATAAAAAAGAAAGAATGCTCATGTAGACTAGAGTTTACAATTAGATGAAGACATAGAGGAAATAGTGGAATTTAAAATTTAATCTTTCATAAGATAGCTTGTGTGTTAGACTGGCTTGTCTAGAGAAATAAATCCAGTGACACTCATCCATGCATAAGGAAGACCTTTTTATCATCAAGTAACTGTCTATTAAAACCTCACTGAGAATATATTTATATATTATGTTGGGGAAATAGAGCAATGTGCATATACTTTAGGGGTTAGTTTTAGGACAGCAGATGGGCATTGGACCTCCACTCAAGCACTTCCTGAGTGCAGGACCATTTTGTTCTATTAAATTGGCATTTCATGATGCTCACCTTCCCAACACGATCATTGAAGACAAATGTGTGCATAAGCAAATATGGTGAAGAAAGCTGATGGTGCCCGGCTATCAAAAGATGTAGTGTCTGGGGTCTTAAAGACTTGAAAGTAAACAATCCGCCATCTAGCTCAGCAGCAACAAAACCCACTTGGAAGAAACATACCATCTTGTGGGCCCAAGAGGTGTTAAAGAGATCAGTTATCAGGCTTCAAGAACTAAAAATCATAACATTGTGTGCTCACCTTCCTGATATGATCGCTGACAACAAATGTGTGCATAAGCAAATGTGGTGAAGAAAGCTGATGGTGTCTGACTATCAAAAGATAATACCATTTGAGGTCTTAAAGGCTTGAAGATAAACAAGTGGCCATCCAGCTCAGAAGCAACAAAGTCCATATGGAAGAAGCACACCAGCTGTGTGACCACGAGGTGTCTAAGGGATCTGGTATCAGATGTCAAAGAACTAAAATTATATTTTTGTAAATGAGTGGGAGTACAGATTGGGGACCCAAAGCCCATCAATAGGTGAAACGACATCCCCTTACAGAGGGTTTGCAGCGAGGAGATGAGCCAGTCAAGGTACAGTGTAATAATAATGAAATATGCAACTTTCTTCTAGTTCTCAAATGCTTCCTCTCACCCACTATCATGATCCCAATTCTACCTGACAAATCCAGCTAGACCAGGGGATATACACTGGAGTTGGAAACATGGGAATTTAGGATAGATGATCCCTTCAGGACCAGTGGTGGGAGTGGTGACACTGGGAGGGTTGAGGGATGGTAATAGAAAGGGGGAATCAATTTCAGGGATCTATGTATAACCTCCCCTCTGAGATACAGACAACAGGGAAGTGCGTGAAGGGACACATTGGACAGTGTACAATATGAAAAAGTAATAACTATTTGTAAATTATTATGGGTTCATGGGGGAGGGGTGTGGGAAGGGAGGGGAAACATGGAGAGCTGGTACTAGGGGCCTAAGTGGAGGGAGAATGTTTTGAGAGTGATGATGACAACAAGTGTGTAAATGTGGTCTGGATGCAATTGATGTATGTATGGATTGTGATGGGAGTTGTATGAGCCCCCAATAAAATGATTTATATATAAAAAAGGAGGGGGGAAAAGGTGCTTATACCAAGGACCCAAGTAGGAAATATTTTGAAATAAAGATTGCAACATGTATATAAATATGCTTGATACAAATGATGTATTGAATGATATAAGAGCTTTAAGAGCCCCCAATAAAATTATTGGAAAAAAAACAAACCAAACCTGACCAAAACCAGAAAAAAATATATATCATGAAAGCATCCTAGCCTCACACAACTAAAGTCTACAAGTGTGATGCTAGTCCATAAGTGCCTCTGAAGACTCACATAGCCCTATGCTAGTGATTCAGAATGGTGCACCAGAAACAGGAAGACTACAGGCCTGTGGGTGCAGAATCTCATGGATCCAAAGTTTGTGGGAACATGGCAGGGCACCTGCAGCTCTCAGGTCCCTGTGGGGTCACCCTTTGTGGCAACCAGAGTTCCAGGAGGCAGGAAGGCAGAGGGTCCAAGAGAGGCAATCCCAGGATTTCTTGCTGTCATTCCAAAGACCACACCGCCAAAGAAGAATCATCAAGGTACCATTTGATTAACAGCAGGACTACATCCCTAGTGTCTAGTTGACATAAAATCATACTATGACCACAGGGTGGTATATGAACATTTATGGGAATTGGTTATACTTGAAGGTGAAAGTGTGCTTTCTTAGGAAAGAGTATGCCAGTGCTGTCATTGAAACAACTCAAGGTCAACCTTCTATCATTGAGTCATTTCTGGTTCATAGTGACACTGTAGGATAGACGCCCCATAGGTTTCCGAGCCTGTCATCCACACAGAAACAGGCTGGCATATTCTTCTTCTAAGGAACATTTGGTGCGTTGGAATGCTGACTTTTTGTTAGCTGCTAAGTTATTAGCCATGTACCACCAGGACTCCTCATGTTTATTACAATCTATCAGGGTCATGCTACAGATTTATTTGTAATAGCTATGAAATGTTCATGATTATTTCCATAGATTGATAGGGAGTTAGCAGAAATTCAAGTGACTAATCTTCCTCTAATTCTTAGTGTCTGCCCTGGATTTGGGGACCTTTTCAAATTCCTTAGTATTCTCCCTGTTTTCTTTCAATCAATTGGAGTTGGCATTTTCTGCCAATTCCCCTATCCTGCATTAACAGAAACACAGAAATCTGCCCTTTCTTTAAAGTCTACAAATGGAAAAGAAAATCAGATAAATAAACAAACACTGCTGTTCAGAGAAGGTCTGTGTGTGTGTACATGTGTGTCTCTTTAGCAAAGACATTTACTGAGAAGTAATGCAGCTTAACTTAGAAGACTCGATATCTGAGGGGTTTTTGTGCCCTGGCCTCTCTATGTTGAGCCAGTCTCCTTTGCCCTTTTTTCCTCCCTTCTTGTCTCGGTGCCGTTCTAGCTTCTCTGCTTCCATCCTCCCCAAAAGAAGGCATTTAATGTTATGCTTTCAAAAAAATGAAGATAGTTTCATGCTTCTCTCTTATTATTTCTTGTCCTGTTTCTCTCAATCAGCTCTTGGCCTCCCTCTGTATGTAAAGATTTGGCTGGAGCCTTGAAACTGATAGCTATTGGGAATCACATGTCCTTAAGCTCCCCCTTTTGGTGATGGTGGGGGTTGGGAGGAAAGGCATGGATTTGATTTACATTAGTTGCATATATCATATAAAAGTTTTTCTATTTAGATTCTTCAGTGCCATGCATTTTTTTAAACTTGACCTCTGCCCTAATCTTTTTTTTTTTTTTTTTTTAAAGAACTGAGATATTGTAAGCTAGCGCTTCTGAAACCTGGTCCCACTTCCCAGGCTAACTGTATCAGGTTCTTATTGGAGACTCTTGAATTATAAATAGCACATTCTTCATGTCCCCAGGTCTGGAGATACTGATTTAGTGACCCTGGAGTGGTGCTGTGGCATCTATATGAAATTAGAGGACATTGAAGACCCTGAAGGAGAGTCTCCACCATTAGGCATTTTGAACCTGCTTTGTGAGAACATATGCCAACATTTCTCCATGTTCCCAAACTTGCAGAACAATCATGATATAGTTTCTTATAATGATCACCCAGTTGTAGATGCATTGAGTTGGACTTAAAAATTACGACAATAAAACTCACTGCCCATGAGGAGTAAATTATGACTCGTGGTGTCTTTGTTGAACAGTGTAGAACTGTTCTTGTGGGGTTATGAAGCTGTAGCTGTTTATAAGAGTGGAAAGATTCTTCTTTCTCCCGTGGAGCACCTGGTGGCTTTGAACTTCTGAGCTTGTGAATCACAGCCCACTTGTAACTACTATGCCGATATATAAAATTGAATATCACCCATTTTGGAAATTGTTTCTACAGAGTTCAATCCTGTCCTAAAGGGTCACCGTGAGTTGGCATCAACTTGTTGACAGTGAGTTTGGTTTGGGTTTTGTATCCTATAGCTGTCCAACCCACAACCCAATATGCCACAAGGGCTCCACTTTGTTCACGGAGGGGTGGCGAGCAAATATTGAGCTCAGAGTTTGAGATCAGGGAATTCTTTTCAGATCAGATATCTGTGCCTATGTGACGTCAATCTTTCCAAACTCTGTGTGTGTGTGTGTGTGTGTGTTTCCAGAAGGGGAATTTTGCATTAGAGATGACCTCTACTTTATTTTGTATTCTAAGTTCTATTTTATTTCCTTGTTGAATCCTTTGTTTCTGGTACAAGACTGACCAGATTCACAGACCTTGAGTCAATTCTGACTCCCAGAGACCCATAGAATGGAGTAGAATTGCCCCCTAAGAGATTCCAAGAATAAGTCTTTACGGGAACAGAAAGCCAAGCCTTTCTCCTGAGGATGAGCCGGTAGAATTTGAACTGCTGACTTTGTGGTTAGCAATTCAATTCATAACCTCTCCATCATCAAGATTCCTTCCCCGCTCCCTTGTACACTGTCAATTCCCATCCCCAAATATGGCCTCCACACAGATACACTTACTCAGATTGACATTAAATCTGGGAGATCTATATTTTTAAATAGAAAATTAAAATAGCAGCTAGAGTTCAAGAGAAAAATAAATGAGATGATCTAAAGATAGAGAATCTTTTGTAAGGAAATATCTTTCCTGTATTTAAAGGATTTTCAAATGGACATTCAAAACAAGAGCAGTATGAATGAAAAGGTTTTAAAAACAGACCAGAATCAAAAAGCAGATGGAGTTGAAGTAGATGAAAAGAATGACACTTTATATTTTTTACCCACAAGATCAAGCCACTACTGAAATGTTATGTAATCACTAGAATGTACAATATAATAGGACTCAATAAAGTGGAAATAAGCATAATGAATGCATGCTTCTCTTATTTACTTAGTATCTGTTGACTGCTAATGAAATGACTTTTTGTTCCTTGCAAATGAAAAATCCCACTTCCAGTTGAAAAGCCTGACTCAGGAAGTCTTGGTTTAAAGTAATTGAAAAGCGAAATCAAATTGTTTGGTCTCATTAAATGTGCCTCCAGTGATAGAAATCTTAGCCTCAATGCCATCTTTTATTGAAATCTCACTGAGAGGATGGATGTCTTTTTGTTTTGTAGGACTGGAGCGCATTGCCCGGGATTCATCTTATGAACAGGAAGGGAAGGTGCAATTTGTAATCGATGCAGTATATTCCATGGCTTATGCCTTGCACAATCTGCACAAGGACCTCTGCCCTGGGTACATTGGCCTGTGTCCACGGATGAGCAGCATCGATGGGAAAGAGTTACTCGGTTATATTCGGGCCGTCAATTTTAATGGTAGGTTACAACTCATTTTTTCCTTTTGTGTCTCAATAGTTTAGAAATGACACTAGAGTCTGAATCATACTGGACAAATAGAAGCTACTCAGGCAGAGTGGACAGCACACCATTATAAGCAGATTCTCTATTCAGAAGTGAATTTTTCTATCTGCTTTTACATCTCGAGCAT